>BRDA01014918.1:0-22960 GCA_036984385.1 Crenuchus spilurus | reverse complement strand
AGAGAGAGAGAGAGAGAGAGAGAGAGAGAGAGAGAGAGAGAGTGTGTGTATGAGAGAGAGAGAGAGAGAGAGAGAGAGAGAGAGAGAGAGAGAGAAGGGAGAGGAGATAAGTTAACCCTGTGTTGTGTGTACAGAGCTGTTGTATGTTGCAGTTTGCAGACTCTATAAAGCTTTGATGTCTCTTTTTAATGTCGGATGAAAAAAAAAAACTATATTTAAATCATCTAAACACGGTAATGTAAGTGTATATGACCAAGTCACTATCTGATCACATCTTTGTAGGAGAGGAGAACATACACTTACTGGCCCCTTCATTACTTCACTTACCCTGTATCTCCATTCAACTCCACTGAGCATACACAGTAAATCTGCCAGTGTTAAATCAACACTATTAGAGCTTAATTAACACTGAGAGTGTTACATTTTGACACCCTCAGTGTTAATTTAACTCTAATAGTGTTGATTTAACACTGGCAGATTTACTGTGTACAGGTGCAGACTGTAGTTCATCTGTTTCTCTGTAAACTTTGTTGTTCATAATTGGTCAGGACCCCCACAGAGTTGGTGGATCATTCTCAGTGACACTGACGCGGCGGTGGTGTGTTAGAATGCATCATAAAAAGTATCCAGCCAACAGTGTCAGAACTAGAGGACCAACACAAACTGCTGAGCTGCTGTCTCTGACTTTACATCTACAAGACCAACAAGGTAGGTGTGTCTAATAGAGGACAGTGAGTGGACACAGTGTTTAACATCTCCAACAGCTCTAACACACCACCACCACATCAGTGTCACTGAGAATGATTCACCAGCCCTGTGGGGGGTCCTGAACAGAGCAGACAGAGAAACAGATGGACTACAATCTGTACAAAGTGCATCTCTATAAATGAGTGTAAGTGTACCTAATGAAGTGGCCAGTGTGTGTATAAGTGTAAAACCAAAAGAGAGTGCAGACGTTTCTTTTTCTTTCCTGGTTTGACTGTAGGAATGAGAGCTAGCTGTGTTAAGTGTTGTTGAATGTGCTTGTCGTGTGTTCTTTTGGAGGATTATTGTATTCCTTTATGCAATTCAGACGACTAATCTGGGAAAAGCACTTTTCCACTTCTGTCGTTGGCCTTTTTCTTTGTACGGTAGGTTAAACAGATCATTCCCTTCTGTAGAGGAAACAATCGGACACGGCTATGTTGTAGAAACCCTCTCTAGTGCACACAGTGTAAAGTAGGCGTGTCTACATTGACATCTTTTCTTTGTACGAGTACAAATGTTTGTCACTCGCCTGTTTTCTATGATTTAGAGAACAGAAGTCAGTTTATTACGTATGGGAATCATTTTAGAAGAGCTTGGTTTGAATATTTTGTATACACACTCTTGTTTCTGTCTCCAAAAATCATAATTTTTTATGACAGAGGTAAATATTGCCAGAATTCTCACAGTAAATATCCAGAGGTGAAGCTGATGTGGCCAAATTGCCTTCTCTCTTGTATATATAACTCCTGTGTGTGTAAAGAGAGCTGGTCGATTAGTGCAAATAGAGAGATATTGTTCTTATTTTTGTCTAATGCCCATTTTATACCAAACACAGAATCCATTCTGCCAACCTCCATCACTTTATTCAGTCAGCCTTTGAGACCAGTGAGTGAGTGAGTGACTGAGTGAGTGTATGTGTGTGTGTTTGTGTGTGTTCTGCCCCACACACTCTTGTTCATCTCCATTTTCCCGCTGATTTTGTGTTTTCCCCCAAATCTGACTTAACCTGCTGGATGCTGTGTCAGCACATTAAAGCCTCACCATCACTAAAGATGTTTATTATTTGACTTTGGTGTGTAAACAGTAAACATGGATCATAACTGCATTCCCTTTTCCAGCTGAGTGAACTGCACTGTTCCAGGATCTCAGTCACATTTCTCAGAGCTAGACTGTGTTAGGAACATTAGTGAGAATTTGAAATAAAAGCAGTATCCTTCTGGGTCTAGTTTGATTTCTTCTGGTTCTGATCCACAGTATTATTGGAATATCTGCTCCGTCCTCTCGGACTGAGGCTTACTGCCCTTAATAGGCTCTGTGCTGATGCTGGGGGGGGGGGGGGAGGAATTTGGAGAATTCTCCTTTAGCTGTGACCCAAATCAGAAGATCATATGACTGAGATGGTGATCTGTACTGCCCCGCTTATAACTACCTATATTTAAAAGTGACTTTTAGTGAGGAAGACTTCCCTGCAGGAGATGTGTAGTGTTCCCAAGGCCTGACGACTGGGTTAGAGGACATCTGGAGAAGAATAAAGACACTTTTGGTCTCAAAATCAACTCCCTCAGGTCATTTATAGCACACTGAATCTCACACTGCTCCGTGTGTCTGTACTGACGGGTGGATCAATACTCTTAATATCGCAAATACCAATATTCCAATCCTAAGTTTTCATTTCTGAGAATAAATCCTTAATTGAAAATATATATTTTTATTCTATAGACCCACACCATCCTACACTGGTTCTGCTTCTCTTTGTGACAGAACACAGAACCACTACAGAACCCTTCATCACAAATTAGCTTAAAGAAATATTTCAGTTTTTACACATTCTGACCACTGCATCTCCAAAATAGTTCATCTCTGTTCATCGTTTAATTTAAAAACATATTTTATATTTACTACATAAAGTGACACGTTTACACTCTGTTTACGTTTTAATGTTGATACTGTTTGAATCATTTACAGTCATTTACTCAAACAGTTAATTATTCTAATCAGCTATAAACCATCCTAATCAACACTATCAGCATTAGTATCAGTATCAATGCTAGTATCAATATCAGTGCTAGTATCAGTATTGGTATTAGTACCAGTATTAGTATTGGTATTAGTGTTAATATTAGTATTAGTATCAATTTCAGCACCAGTATCAGTGATAGTTTCAGTATTAGTATTAATATCAGTATCAATATTAGTATTAATGTCAATATTAGTATCAGTGCTAGTATCCATATTAGTGTCAGTATTAGTATCAGTATTTGTACCAGAATCAGTATTAATATCAGAATCAGTATTAGTGTCAATATTAGTATCAGTATCAGTGCTAGTATTAGTATTAGTGTCAGTGTTAGTATCAGTATTAGTATTCGTGTCAGTATTAGTATCAGTGTCAATATTAGTATTAGTGTCAGTATCAGTGCTAGTATTAGTATCAGTGTTAGTATCAGTTTTAGTATCAGTATTAGTATTAGTGTCAGTATCAGTGCTAGTATTAGTATGAGTATTAGTGTCAGTATTAGTATTAGTTTGAGTACTGATGTTGGTATCGGTGTATTAGTCTGGGAGAGACTGGGTATCAGATCGAGGGGAGACTGACTGGTACCGCCCATCCCTGTGCAGAACTCGCACTGTAGGAGGAGGAGCAGCAGAGAGAAAAGCACCACGTCACTGATCCAGTACCAGAACTTCAGAGAAAACTTCAGAGAAGTTGAGAGAAGCTCGTCGTGTGTTTGTGAGCTCAGAGAAAATGCAGACCGGGTTCCGCTTCAGTCTGAGTCCAGTTAAAGAGCCGCTGGGCTTCATTAAGATCGTGGAGTGGGTGAGTACCGAACTTCTGCAGGACGGGGAACTCGAGGTCATGGAGCAGGCCTTTATTGGAGCTTTAGGAGTGTCTGAACATGTGCTGGTCCAAACACTCCAGACGTTCTGTAGAGCTCAGCTGAGGTAGAGCTTTGAGTCTGAATCTGAGGTAGAGCTTTGAGTCTGGCTTTGAGTCTGAATCTGCAGCTCTCTCTCTCTCTCTCTCTCTCTCTCTCTCTCTCTCTCTCTCTCTCTCTCTCTCTCTCTCTCTCTCTCTCTCTCTCTCTGTGTGTGGGTGTGTGTATCTCTGTATCTGTCTCTATCTATTTTTCTATATCTCCTCTCTTTGAAACTCCAACAGCTGCTCATTGAATCTGTGTCACTCCCTCATTTACTCACAAGAGTTTACAGTTTGTGAGGAAAGGGAACAGAACCATATTCTCACATGTAACACAGGAGGAATCACTGCTCTTATGTATAAAAACTACTAACTTCATGAGTCAGCAGGATGTGCTGGATCTGGCAGAACTCAGCACAGCAGGGATTCATTTAACTCCCTCTGACCCAAAACTGCTGTAACCCATTACAGCCCGTACTAACTCCTGACTTATGTCTAATAAAGGCTTTCAACGGTTCAGGAATGTTCTGCTACAGCTCTGTCTTTCACTTTATCCTCATAAAATCTCTGAACATCCTGTGCAGTCATTGTAGCAGCAGAGGGTCCAGACTCTGATATCTTTTGCAGTTTATGCTATTTTACATCTTTATGATGTAATACACCCTGGAGCTTAAGAGGTTAATATGAGCTAATTTACAACATGATGCTGAGAGGTTTATCTTTATTTTATACATTCAGCACATTTGTGTTGTAAAACAAACCAGAACAAATCTTTGTTAAGTTAAACTAGCAGTGATGTGGAAATGCAAATAAAGACAAATCTTTACTGTTACACAAAACACAGTCAAGCTGATTTCTTTTCAAACCTTTTAACAATGTGACACATATGTAACATTATAGACATTTAACAGTGTAACACATGTAACATTACAGACCTTTAACAGTGTAACACATGTAACATTATAGACCTTTAGCAATGTAACACAAGTAACATTATAGACCTTTAACAGTGTAACACATGTAACATTATAGACATTTAACAGTGTAACACAAGTAACATTATAGACCTTTAACAGTGTAACACATGTAACATTATAGACATTTAACAGTGTAACACGTAACATTATAGACCTTTAACAATGTAATACGTGTAACATTATAGACTTTTAACAGTGTAACACATGTAACATTATAGACTTTTAACAGTGTAACACATGTAACATTATAGACCTTTAACAGTGTAACACATGTAACATTATAGAACTTTAACAGTGTAACACATGTAACATTATAGACCTTTAACAGTGTAACACATGTAACATTATAGACCTTTAACAGTGTAACACATGTAACATTATAGAACTTTAACAATGTAACACATGTAACATTATAGACCTTTAACAGTGTAACACATGTAACATTATAAACCTTTTAACAATGTAACACATGTAACATTATACACCTTTAACAGTGTAACACATGTAACATTATAGACCTTTAACAGTGTAACACATGTAACATTATAGACCTTAACAGTGTAACACGTGTAACATTATAGACCTTTAACAGTATAACACGTGTAACATAGACCTTTAAGTGTAACACATGTAACATTATAGACCTTTAACAGTGTAACACGTAGCACTATAGACCTTTAACAGTGTAACACATGTAACATAGACCTTTAACAGTGTAATGCATGTAACATTATACACCTTTAACAGTATAACACATGTAACATAGACCTTTAACGGTGTAACACATGTAACATTATAGACCTTTAACAGTGTAACACATGTAAAATTATAGACGTTTAACAGTGCAACACATGTAACATTATAGCTCTGAGCTCTGTAGCTCTGAGAGATACACAGTATTTATACTATTTATAGTCATTTACTCACCATCACATGTAATATTGCATTTATGATGTTCATGAGCTGTAAGTCAGACTGATCAACATTAAAACATTGAAATGTGTCACTATGTGTGTAACAAATATAAAACATATGACAGATGTGTGACATGTGTATGTGTGGAGGTACAGACAATGTTCTGACTGTATGTCTGAGTGGAGAACTTTACAGAATCATGTATCGGGTTCTGGGTTTATTTATGTCTGTAAACAGCTCACAGCAGTCTTTGCCTTTGGAAGCTGTGGCAGCTACTCCGGAACAAATGTGATCTCACTGTTCTGTGGCAGCGGGAACAACGACACCCTTGATGCCACTTTTGCGTATCCATTCAGGTGGGTGTTCAGAGATGTTATCTGATGTTCTGGTTCTGTTCTGTGGGGTTGACGGGTGTCATTCAAAATGTACAATTAACAACTGTATTAAAACCCAAAATAAACTGAGTTCAGTGTTGTTCCTTTAAATGTATGATTATAGTTATCTGATTTATTATTATTATTATTATTATTATTATTATTAAAGTAAAAATAACATTTTCTTTAATAAATTTTTTATCTGTGTAGCTGTTGATCATCAAACCTGATGTTTAATTATAAGCAGCTACTTTAAACAGTAAATGCTAAATTATTTTCATTAATATTCTCCATCCATCCATCTTCTTAACTGCTTAATCCTGATCAGAGTACATTGTGGGTGACTCTCATTTACAGTGTAGCTGAGTGATACAGAAAAGGGAAGAGAAATCAGATCAAATGAGAGTAAAACAATAATAGAAATACATAAAAATATAAAATATAAAACGAATTCACTTGTAACTAAAACATAAATGTTAGTAGAAAGAATTAAAACACAAAAGGAAACTAAAATAAGGTCAAATGAATTAAAACGACAGAAATATTAATAAAATAATTCTAATGGAAATAATAAAAACTGAAAAATAAAGAATGAAATGACAAAAGTAGTAAGAATAATAGAGTAAAAGAGTGAGAGGCAGAGAGGAGCTGCTCAGTAATTAAAAGTGTAAAATGACACCAGTGAGCTGATCTTTAGTGTTTCTCTAGTGATATAATGCTCAGGACCCCCCACAAAGCAGGTGGATCATTCTCAGTGACAGTGATGTGGTGGTGGTGCGTTAGAGTGTGTATTTTATAGGACACACTGCTGTTTGTTTTGTTGTAAACAGACTGAAAATGAAAAATGAGTCTGAAGTATTTGCCGACCACAGCTGAATACACAATAATTCTACAGCTGCTTCTGTATATAACAAGCTTATAACACATCATTTACACATTCATAGTGTTTAGGTTAATATTGTATGTAAACATTTAACACAGCAGATGTACAGTCAGACTACAGACAAGAAGCACTAACACATGACCTCATGTTGTTCCAGGTTAAACCAGGTGCTGCTGGTTAAAAGTAACGCCTCCCTGTGTAACCAGACCACATCTGAGACGTACCTAGTGGGCGACTCTTCATCTTCTGCGGAGTTTTTTGTGGCCGTGGCCGTCCTGGCCTTTCTTTACTGTATGGCAGCTCTGCTGGTTTATGTGGGATACATGCACGTGTACCGGGACTCTGACTTTGGACCCATGTTTGTAAGTTTCTTTTAAAAGAATTATAGCAGAACCTGTTTATGTCCCAGAGAAGCAGCAGACTTCTGATGTTGGAGCATATGGACAAAACTATTGGACTTTTGGATGTTGGAAAACATAAAAATTATTATTATTATTATTATTATTATTAATATTATTATTATTATTATTATTATTATTATTATTATTATTAATGGCTGTCAAGTCTGTTCAGACTCCTGGTGACCATATGGATGGTGTATATCCAGAACATATTTTGTTTGGGTCTTCAGGCTTCTTAATGGCTATCTCATGATTCCTCTGACTGTATCCATCCATCTTGAACTCCTCCAACAGAACCATCTTCTCACCTGAGCTGGTTCTGTCCAAAATAATAGATCTTCAGTTTGGTTTTCTGGGGTTCTAATGAAGGTAATTATTAATGAGGTCCAGGATCAGTTTATGTATTATGTGTGAGAAGACGGTTCTGCTTAAAGAGTTGAAAATGTTCAGCAACAAGATGGATGGATACAATCAGAAGCCCAAATATACATTTGTGTAAGGTTCTGGGATTGTTTGTGTGTCTGTAGGACTTTGTAGTGACGGCTACGTTTTCGTTCCTGTGGTTGGTGTGTTCGTCGGCCTGGGCGAGGGGGCTTCATCTGGTGAATTATGCCACGGGTACAGAGGGCATCGCTGCTACCCTGCAGCTTTGCAGGGACGTCACCTGTGAGGTCACTGAATTCGCCAGTGTGCGCACACTTAATATATCAGTGGTAAGACTGGTGACACACATCCGCCTGTGTAACACTGTCTGCTCTGTTTCTGGACTTCACCAGGTTCTGTTTTCATTGCAGGTGTTTGGGTTCCTGAACCTGATTGTGTGGGCTGGCAATGCCTGGTTTGTGTATAAGGAGACACGCTGGCACTCACAGAAGATCAACACTCAACAAGGGGTAAGCCGTGGTCCAGGCCCCGCCCCTATCTAGACACGTCTGCAAAGTTATCATCACTCTGGTCCACAGCTTGGGTACCACAGGTGAGCTACAGGAGGAGGAGCCTGTGTCCTTAATGAAGCCATACTTACATTTCTCTCTGCTCACTTCCATTTATATGTATTGCACATATTCAGAACATGTCCTTTCCCAGCTATCCCAGTTCTCAGTGACTTCCAGTCATTACAGATTCACCCTCACTTATGAACAGTGAGTAAAACTCCTTGTCATAATCACATCATCACGTTAATAGTTTGATAGTTTGTCTTATACATACAGTCATCAAAACATTCGAAACTGGTGAAAAAGTTCATTTTTTACTCCTAATTTACTTAAATTCTTATATTTTATATTTGTTACACATGAAATCACATATTTCAGTGTTTTAATGTTGATCAGTGTGACTTATAGCTCAACAATCAGTCACAGTAATATGATGGTTAGTAGTGTTGGCACTGTGGGCAGCTGCTGGGCATCTCTATAAAGCTTGTCAGCAGACGGAAGCATGAAGTGCTCTAAAATCTCCAGCAGCAGCACAGACTGCAGAAACTGCACACTGGACTTCGGACAACTTGGATTGTGTTTCTCTCTGTTTGAAGAGTCATTTACTCACAATCACATAATCTACATACAGACATTTAAACAACAAGAGACTGAAAAGTGTCACTTTATGTGTAACAAATATAACATTTACAGCTTTTTGAACTCAGTTATGAACACAAGTTATACTGTTGTTTTGATGTATGACTGTTAATGTCATTGATAGTTGAGTGTATGTCTTGTTTCACCACTTTGGGTGAATATTTACTTTTCCTGTAATGTTCTTTACTGAACTATTGTATCGTGTCTTTTTATTGATATATTGTTAGTGATTTAAAGCATCAGAAGGTTCTGCCTGTGTGGTACAAAACTGATATGCAGCTGTTTTGTTTTATAGGATTATGTACAGAAATGAAACGTTTGTGCCATAAAGCAGGATGTCTCAGTTTAACCAGAGAACTTAAGCTTAAAGTCAAACCTGTCCGACGAGCAAAGAGCAGCCGGACATTCTTAATGGACAGTCCTCAGTGTTGGGCTTAAGATATCTGACTAACTTAGAAATTCTGCTTTTTTGAGTACCTGCAGGCGCATTATCTTATTGATTGATGTCTTATTGATTGATGTCTTATTGGTTGATTTTTTGTGCATGTACATCTTCAGTGTTTTTCTACAGATGTTTCTCTTTTGCACTAAAAAGTGCTTTTTAAAAAATAAAAATCAAGATTGAAGCTCATCTTAATTCTTGTTTGTGAATCACTGCTTCAGTGTTTATATCACATGACCTCTTCCCCCAAATAAACCAGGATCACCTCTGAATATAAGGCTCCTTTTGTCAGCTGCTTCACTCCGTGGCTTCACTGGCTGGTGTTTGTCTGCAGAACAAACAAAACATTATCTTGAAGAAAAAGCTTTAAATTCAGAGTTAGTGGCCTTCTAACCAGTTTAATTTAAAGCTCCAGTTCTGCTCAGCAGAGCTGTTATTTTAATGATGGTGAGCAGGTTCACTTACTGAAGATGTTAGGGCTGGATAAATTATCCTAAAATGATATCTTTATATATCTACTCCAAATGTATTGAATCACAGCTGTTGATATCAGTGTCAGCTGTGGATCATGTGCCTCAGTTCAGGTGGATTCTGCTGCCACCTAGTGACCACTTCTAAAATGACATCAGAGTTAGATTATGCCAAGTTAGTTATGTTACTGTTAGTACTGCATTAATGTTGTCTAGTGAAGATGCTACATGAGAGTACAAAAATGTAATATAGTAACATTAAGTATTACTGTAATTGTTAGACTATATAACTGGGACTTTCTACAGGAAACCAATTTCCTCCTTTAAAATCATTCAGTGAGTCATAAGTTAAAGTTCAATAGGTTTTTATTGTCATTTCAGCTACATACAGTACAGTACATACTGAAACAAAACAAGATTCCTGCAACACAGAGCACAGTGCAATGACAAAATACAATAACAAGCCCTAATAAATACAAAAATACAAACCACTGCTTGTCTAACAAGACTAATACACATTACAGGATGATGGGCAAATGTGGTATGTGTTACTGAAGAAAAACAACAAAAAGGACAAATAACAGAAAACTTAAGTGTGCATAACTATTCACCCCCCTAAAGGCAGTACTTATTAGAAACACCTTTTGCAGCAATTACAGCTGCAAGTTACTATGGATAAGTCTCTATGAGCTTGCCACATCTTGCCACTGGGATCTTGCCCACTCCACCAGCAACACTGCTAGAGTTCCTTCAAGTTAGATAGTTTCTGCTGGTGAACATCAGTCTTCAAGTCTGAGCACAGAGTCTCAGTTGGATTAAGGTCTGGGCTTTGATTCGGCCATTCCAATACATTTACATATTTCTCCTTAAACCACTCAAGTGTTGCTTTAGCAGTATGCTTTGGGTCATTGTCCTGTTGGATGCTGAACCTCCATCCCAGTCTCAAATCACTGACAGACCAAAACGGGATTTGCTCAAGAATATCCCTGTATTTAGTACCATCCATGTTCCCCTCAACTCAGACCAGTTTCTCAGTCCCTGCTGCTGAAAAACAGGCCCAGAGCATGATGCTGCCACCACCATGTTTCACTGTGGGAATGCTGTTCTTGGGGTGATGAGATGTGTTGGTTTTGCTCCAGTCATAGTGTTGTCCTTGTTGTCCATACATTTGGGAAGTCTCCCACATGCCTTTTTGCAAACTCAAAATGAGCCTTCCTTTTTTTGTCTGTCAGTTAAGTCTTTTTTTCTGGATACTCTTACATAAAGCCCAGCTCTATGGTAGGTACGGCTTATTGTGGTTGTATGGACAGATACTCCAGACTCTTCTTGGGAACTCTACAGCTCCTTCAAGGTCACCTTTAGTCTCTGTGCTGCCTCTCTGATTAATGCCCTCTTTGCCCAGTCTGACCGTTTTGGTAGGCGGCCCTCTTTTGGCAGGTTTGTTGTGGTACCATCTTTTTCCACATTTTGTATCTCATCATTGTAACTTTGTATCTCATTATTGTGACTTTGTATCTCATTGTTATGGCTTTGAATCTCATTATTATGACTTTGTATCTCATTGTTATGACTTTATATATCGTTATGACTTTGAATCTCACTGTTATGGCTTTAGATCTAATTATGACTTTGTATCTCATTATTATGACTTTGTATTTTGTATCTCATTATTATGACTTTATATCTAATTGTTATGACATTGTATCTCAGTTACTTTGTACTTCATTATTGTGACTTTGTATCTCATTGATATGACTTTATATCTCATTGTTATGACTTTGAATCTCACTGTTATGGCTTTATATCTAATTATGACTTTGTATCTCATTATATTGACATTGTATCTCAATGATTTAGTATCTCATTATTACGACTTTGTATCTCATTTTTGTGACTTTATATCTGATTATGACTTTGTAACAGTTTTTGGGTGTGTAGGGCTCGCTGTTTTGGACATGTGAACGCCTGGCTTCGGCTGTCTCCGATCAGGAGCCGAGTGCCTCCGAAGGTGACGTCACTCCTCTCGTCGTGCTGAGAAGGGAAAAAGCAACAAGAAGGAAGAGCAATGGCGACACTGTCTCGCCAAGCACGGAGCTTCAGACGGTTCGTGTTCTGTTCTCGCCGCCGCAGTAGAAGCACTCTCAGCAGACAGTAAGTGCTCGGTACCGGTTGTGTTGGTGCTGTTTTGGGCGGGTTTGGCACTTGTTGTGTTCAGTGTTTTGACTGAGACTGTGTCCTCCTCAGTGCGTCTGTAGCGCTCAAATCAGCTCAGCCAGTCGTGCTGCCCACAGGCCTCAACCCGTCCGAACCGGAGCCTCTCACTCACGCTCAGCCTCCACCTCCTCCCCCTCCTGTGTATGGTTGTAGCTGCTGATGGTGTTTCTGAGTTTCAGCTCTGCTGCTCCATCACATTCACCTCTAACACAGACCTGAAGTCCTGAATCTGTCCTGAAACAGTCCTGAAGCTCAGACAGGTGATGAACGTCAGGAGGAGGTGGGTCTGCTGTGCAGGTGGGCGTTTCTCCTCCTGTCACTGCAGGTTAGTCGCCTCACCTGAGCTGCTGCTGCAGATCTTCAGTCAGAACTGTCCTCAAACTCGTCATATACAGCCTGGATCTGACTCACTACTCAGCTCTCAGCCCAGATAAGCAAAGCTGAAGATCTCTTAATTTTAGACAGAACCAGCTCAGGTGAGAAGACTGTTCTACTGAAAGAGTTGAAGAGGATCAGCAACAAGATGGATGGATACAATCAGAAGAATCATGAAGACATTACAAAGCCTGAAGACCCAAACAGAAGACAGGATGTTATGGACAAACACCGTCCAAATGGTCTCTGGGAGTCAGAATCAACTTGACAGCTTCACTTTTATTATTGACATAATAATAATAATAATAATAATAATAATAATAATAATAGTTTTATTCTCATGGGAAGTGTACAGTGACTGTATGCCTGGCGCTCTTTATGTTGGAAATTATATATAAACTGGGTGATGTTTTTATCTGTAAAGTCAGACTGGGCTGCTCAGTAAAGCTGTAATCACAAAATCTATTCAGATATGCACAAAATCTCAGATAATACACAGATAATAAATTTATAATATAGTATAAATATAATAGAATAAATACAAATCTTTACTAGCATCAGTTTCTGATGGGACACTACTGTAACACAGAACCTCCATAACATCTCTACACAACTCTACACATCTCTAAACATCTGTACACATTTCTACACATCTCTGAACATCTCTACACATCTCTGAACATCTCTACACATCTCTGAACATCTCTACACATCTCTGAACATCTCTACACATCTCTGAACATGTCTGAACATCTCTACACATCTCTGAACATCTCTACACATGTGTAAACATCTGTACACAACTCTACACATCTCTAAACATCTGTACACATCTCTACACATCTCTACACATCTCTGAACATCTCTACACATGTGTAAACATCTGTACACATCTCTGAACATCTCTAAACATCTGTACACATCTGTACACATCTCTACACATCTCTACACATCTCTGAACATCTCTACACATCTCTACACATCTCTACACATGTGTAAACATCTGTACACAACTCTACACATCTCTAAACATCTGAACACATCTCTACACATCTCTACACATCTCTGAACATCTCTACACATCTCTGAACATCTCTACACATCTCTGAACATCTCTACACATCTCTGAACATCTCTACACATGTGTAAACATCTGTACACAACTCTACACATCTCTAAACATCTGTACACATTTCTACACATCTCTGAACATCTCTACACATCTTGAACATCTCTACACATCTCTGAACATCTCTACACATCTCTGAACATCTCTACACATCTCTGAACATGTCTGAACACCTCTACACATCTCTGAACATCTCTACACATCTCTGAACATGTCTGAACACCTCTACACATCTCTGAACATCTCTACACATCTTGAACATCTCTACACATCTCTGAACACCTCTACACATCTCTGAACATGTCTGAACACCTCTACACATCTCTGAACATCTCTACACATCTCTGAACATGTGTAAACATCTGTACACAACTCTACACATCTCTAAACATCTCTACACATCTCTGAACATCTCTACACATCTCTGAACATCTCTGAACATCTCTACACATCTCTACACTTGTGTAAACATCTGTACACAACTCTACACATCTCTAAACATCTCTACACAACTCTACACATCTCTAAACATCTCTAAACATCTCTACACATCTCTACACATCTCTACACATCTCTGAACATCTCTACACATCTCTACACATTTGAACATCTGTACACATTTCTACACATCTCTACACATCTGTAAACATCTGTACACATTTCTACACATCTCAACATCTCTACACATCTGTAAACATCTCTACACATCTGAACATCGGTACACATCTCTACACATCTCTACACAACTAAACACATCTCTGAACATCTATACACATCTCTGAACATCTGTAAACATCTCTACACATCTGTAAACATCTCTACACATCTCTGAACATCTCTGAACATCTCTACATATCTCTGAACATCTCTACACATCTGTACACATTTCTACACATCTCTGAACATCTCTACACCTCTGAACATCTCTACACATCTCTGAACATCTGTACACATCTCTGAACATCTGTACACATCTGTACACATCTCTGAACATCTCTACATATCTCTGAACATCTCTACACATCTCTGAACATCTGTAAACTTCTCTATACATCTCTACACATCTCTAAACATCTTTACACTTCTCTACATGTCTACATCTCTACACGTCTCTACACATCTCTACATGTCTCTAAACATCTCTACAAATCTGTAAACATCTGTACACCTCTGTAAACATCTGTACACATCTCTATACCTCTCTACACATCTGTAAACATTTCTACACATCTCTACACATCTCTGCACATCTCTAAACATCTTTACACTTCTCTACACATCTTTACACATCTCTACACATCTGCAAACATCTGTACACAACTGTACACATCTGTACACAACTCTACACATCTGTACACAACTCTACACATCTCTAAACATCTCTAAAGCTGACATTAGTGTTAAAACATGTTGTGGAACTGTTGTTACTAAAAACTCTCAGTAAGTGTCTGAAATGAACACTTTTGTCTGATTTGTGAGCTGATCAGTCAGAGTTAAATTACCTGTAAAGGTGATCAGTCACATTCAGTCAGAGACCAGCAGCAGTGTATTCAGCATAAACATCATGTCTATTATATTTATCAGAAAGCAGAGAGACAGGACAGGGAGATAGGGGACATGGAGTTGGGGGACAGGGAGAGCAGGAGACATGGAGGTGAGAAAAGGAGCAGATATTGAGGATTAAGACTGAATAATCAGGACAGACTCCTGTTGGCCTGCAGATGTGTATCAGCATTCTGACAGTCTCCACTTGGCTGATGTTTACTATGAGACAGGAGTGTAGTGCTGGACATTATTAGGTTTTATTAGAAAATGATTAGAGATTCAGTTTTGCTCCTGTAGCTGTGTCTCTGTCTCTGATGGTGAGAAACAGGCCGCCTCTCCTCGCGCTCTTAACGGGAGAGATAAAGATAGTTTGTGGAGTTTTGAGCTCTGGCACGTCTCGGCTGCGTTTGGCGAGCAGTGAGCTACACACTCGGTTCTTATTTGGCTTGGCAGCGATGGAGGAAATTGCTGTCATGCTTTTGGAAGCTGTGTGTTCTGCTGGTGTGTAAAATGGGGGAGTCTGGGTTCCCCGAGAAAGTCAATTAGAATGACGGTGCTCTGCTTAGATTTGAAAATGGCCGACTGGACGAGGTGTGAGGCCTCCTTGCAGGTGGAGGTGTTTCTTTAATCCTAAATAACGACAAATAGCAACATATACAATGCATGGACAAAAGTATTGGGACAGTCCCTACTGTTCAGGGACAGCTTTCTTCTAGATTTTGGAGCATTGCTGTGATTGGGCTCAGCCACGAGAGGTCAAGATGATCACCACCACCACCTCGTCCACATCTCATCCCAAAAATATTGGATGGAGAAGTGGAGCAGTTCAATGTTGGGGGACTTTATACCCCTCTAGCCCACATGTGGCATTAGTCATGGTGCCCACAGGTTGATGTTTAGTCCTATTCTGTTGGCAGTACTTCTCTACAGGGACTAGAGGGGTGTCCATAAATTTTTGTAACAGAGTGGATCTGGACCTGGCTCTAATAATATGGCCACTGAGGGGTGTTTTTGACACATGATGTCTGTGGTACACACATTGACGTTGTACAGAACTCCATATTGGAGGAGTCGTCCTGTCCTCCATGCTTTATTTTGTCTCACAGAGACTCACCTGAGCAGGTTCTGAGCACTCCAGGATTGATCTCAGGTTTCCGTGCATTTATGACTGATTTGTGAATGATCAGTTCTAGATCAGCACGTGTGAAATGGTTTCTGGATACAGAACCATGGTTCTGACTCACATTTGTCTTTTTCTCTGCTGTAGGTATGCACTTAACCAGCCAGTTTCCAAACTGTGAGGATTTCTCTCTCGTATGCAATGTCTGCAGCCAAATTGTCCAGCCTCAGGGCTTCCTGACCCATTACGGTAAGTGTCAGTGAGCGAGTGTCCAGAACCGAGGTCCGTTCAACCTGATACTGTATCTCGAAAACATTAGAATATGGTGTTCACACAAAAGGCTAAATGGTACATGTTCTACAGACTGGATCTTATAAATATATGAACAGATATAAAAGAAAGTTTTAAAAAGAACATAATTCTGACGTCAGTACAGATACTGAGTGTATCAGATACTTAATAATAAATCAATCCTCTGATTATAAACTAAAAACACTCATCAATGATGTGCATTTAATAGAACACACACATTTATACATTTTTACACTTTAAATAACCTTTTATACATATAATCTCTGTAATGCATACACAGCTCTACAGCGATCAACTACATACAGTAACATACAGTAAACTACAACTACATACAGTAAACTACGACACCATACAGTAAACTACAAGTGCATACAGTAACATACAGCAAACTACAACTGCATACAGTAAACTACAACCGCATACAGTAACATATAGTAAACTACAACCACATACAGTAAACTACAACTACATATAGTTACACAACTACATACAGTAAACTACACCTACATATAGTAACATACAGTAAACTACAACTGCATACTGTAAATTACAACCATATACAGTAAACTACAACTACATACAGTAAACTACAACTACATACAGTAACATACAACTACATATAGTAAATTACAACAACATACAGTAAACTACAACCGCATACAGTATCATACAGTAAACTACAACCACATACAGTAACATAAGTAAACGACAACCACATACAGTAAACTACAACTACATACAGTAACACAACAACATACAGTAAACTACAACTACATATAGTAACATACAGTAAACTACAACTGCATACAGTAACATACTGTAAACTACAACCATATACAGTAAACTACAAATACATACAGTAAACTACAACTACATGTAGTAACATACAGTAAACTACAACTACATACAGTAACACACAACTACATATAGTAACATACAGTAAACGGCAACTACATAGAGTAAATTACAATTGAATACAGTAACATACAACTACATATAGTAACATACAGTAAACTACAACTAAATATATTAACATACAGTAAACTACATCTAAATACTGTAGCATACAAATACACACAGTAACATACACTAAACGGCAACTTCACATAGTAACATACAGTAAACTACATCTAACTACATTAACATACAGGAAACTACAACTATATATATGAAACCACAACTAAATACAGTAGCATACAACTACACACAGTAACATATACTAAACTGCAACTTCACATAGTAACATACAATAAACTACATCTAAATACATTAAACTCAATACATTAACATACAGTAAACTACAACTACATACAGTGACCTACAGTAAACTACAACTAAATACATTAACATACATTAAACTACAACTAAATACAGTAGCATACAACTACATACAGTAACATACAGTAAACTGCAAGTATATACATTAAACTACAACAAATGCATGAATGTACAGTAAACTACAAGTAAATACTTTAACAAACCATAAACTACAACTACCTACAGCAACATATAGTAAACTATAGCTACATACAGTAACATACAGTAAACTGCAACTATGTACAGTAACAAAGTAAACTACAATTACATATAGTAACATACAGTAAACTAACACTAAGTAGATTAACATACAGTAAACTACCACTACATACAGTAACATACAACTACATACAGTAACATACAGTAAACTACAACTACATACAGTAACCTACTACTAAATAGATTACCATACAGTAAATTACTACTACATACAGTAACATACAACTACATACAGTAACATACAGTAAACTACAACTACGTACAGTAACCTACTACTAAATAGATTACCATACAGTAAATTACTACTACATACAGTAACATACAACAACATACAGTAAACTACAACTAGATACAGTAACCTACTACTAAATAGATTACCATACAGTAAGTTACTACTACATACAGTAACATATAACTACAGAGAGTAACATACAGTAAACTACAACTACATACAGTAAAGCACAGTAATAGTGATAGTGTGATCTGTGTGAGACTTGATAGTGTGAGAATAGTGAGAGTGTAATATCTCTGTGTGTGAATAGTGATAGTGTAATCTCTGTGTGAGAATAGTGATAGTATGATCTGTGTGTGTGAGAATAGTATGAGATGTTGTCAGGCTTGTGTGCTGCTGGGTGGTGAAGGGGAGATGGTGATGGTGATGATGTGGGTGGGCTGTAGTGGGCTGGGCCATGAGTGTGCTCGTCTCTGGCTGCAGACCCTGTTCACTTTCATTTTTGCTGCATCCCATTCCACTCTGCTCCACTTGGCTCGCTTCTTCCTCCGGTCTTGTGCCCTGCCCACGTGTGCTGGCAGATTGAGGGTGTATGCAGTGTGGCATGAACACACATACGTGCACTTGATTATACCCCCTGCTGGCTGTAACTGTAGCATGTTTTATGCAGAGGGGCAGTGGAAGGATGGTGCTCATGGCGGGGTGCCCTTCTCCTGCCTACCCCCCTGTCCCCCAGCAGAGAAGCAGAGCTGCCAGCCTTCAAGGGTCAGCGCAAGGGGTCAGCAACTCACAGCTGTTCAACTCTGTTTGAGAAAGAAAGAGAGAGAGCGTGCATACCTCCAGCTTGCAGGGAGCCATGCTGTTTCTTGAATCCCCACCCCCACCCCACCCGGCTGGCAGCTGTGCAGACAGGCTGGGTACATTGTGCTGTTATTCATGCTCAGTCTTTTAATCTCTCACCTCACTTTCAGCACCTCAGCTTTTAGTATTAGTTGAGTGTAGATATCTCTGGAGTGCGGGGTTAGGTCGAGCTGGGCCGGGCTGTGCTGGCGGCTGTCTTCCTGCTGTTGCCGACCGGATGTAAACAGGCAGCTGATGACTGTATGTGTGCGTTGGAGAGAGAGCTCTGCAAGGAGTCTTTTACTTCCTGTGGCCTTTCAGTCTGGGCGAGTGTTAGACACACACACACACACACACACACACACACACACACACACAGGGTTCATGTGAGGTAACACACACTGCAGATATTTTGGTGAATTCTCTACAAGCAGTTGTTTAGTGGTGTTAGTGTCATTGTGTATTTTTATATATTTTATCAGATAAAAACAACATATCAGTATTATATATCAGTCACCAGCCATCTTTGTGTCTAAATATCAGAATCAGCCACTGACATAAGTGTGTGACACACAACAAAGGTTGTTTTGAGTACAGTTGAGGATTTAGGACAGGATCCCTGTGACAGAAGTGGACTTTGGCCCGCTCAGGCCCAGCAGCACCTACAGACCTGTTTACACACCTGCTGCAGCAGCAGAGGTCAGAGTGACAGTGTTGTTTGTGCGAGTGGTCAGTAGTGAGCTGAGCTGGTCTTTATGGCAGAACAGAAGCAGTGCAGGCCAGGCTTTGTAGATGGTACTGATGCTGCGGTGAAGCTGGCAGGAGCAAGGCAAAGTCAGGCCAGCACTGTTCAGGGTGTCTGCGAGGATGGGACCAGTTATTGTTTTGATTTTGAACATTTTTTTTCTGTGCTGTTTCAGTATTAATACAGATTCACTTCATCTGCTGATGTGAACTTTAAAAACAACATTCAGAACATCTCAGAGTCAGCACACGATACCTGCAGCCACAGTCAACTGTTTGGAAACCTTTCGGTACTCATTTCTCCTTAAATACTTTTAATACAAATAAGAGGGTGGCACAGTGACTTGGAGGTTGGCACATTCATCTTTTAGCACTGTGGTCTTGGGTTTGATTCCCCATCTGGGTGGAATTGTTTTCCTCCAGAGTCTCCAAAACCATGAAGGTCAGAGGAACTGGGTACATTAAATTGTCCTGGGGTGTGTGCATGTGTGTTGACCATGCTAATATAACCCTGTGCTCTTGCAGGTATCTGGGGAACCGTTGCACACTGAGTAGAGAGGACAGCCCTCCCACCCCAGACCCCTCAAAGCCATGCACAGCAAGAATCGTAAGTACAGTATTATCTAGTACCCACATTCTCTACAGCAGGGGTGCACACACTCTTTCAGCATGCAAACTACTAATCTAATGATTAAGTCAAAATGATCTACCTACTAAAAAAATGCAAGACATACATTTATAAATATATTGACAATTTATATGTACAATGTATGCTGGTGTACCTTGAATAACTACATGAACCTATATTACACAATACAACTGTGTACATGTTTTGTCATTAGTCATAACTCTGATGACTTGCAGTGAATGGAATCAGTCAGGGATGCATAGTCTGGACAGTAGTCGCTGATAGCCACCCTCAAGCAAACCTCCAAATGATCATCGGGCATAGTGGAACGATACTTGGACTTAATGATCTTCATGTGTGAAAAGGCTTACTCCTAAATAAGTTGAGCTAGCTTAGCTAGAATTAAGCAGAAATTCTGAATTATTTTGACAATAAACTTAGAGGCATGTAAATGGTGGCTTATCACAGACACACGCACACAGACTCAAATGTTAATGTTTTAGTATAAAACCTCTGATTAAAATACGTCTAGCCGACGTGACACAGACACAACAAACGCTCAACATGATAACACAGTGGAAGGTGAACACGTACTGTTCAGACAGACACTGTGTGATGGAGTAACGTGTGGCCAATCACACGTTGGCAAGAAATGGCACAGCCAATCGATGAGCTTGTGGGTGGTCTAAAGTGAAATATGATACAGATTGAGTGGCTTGGATTTCTGCTTAGCCCTAGTGCTCAACTCGTCTCCCTGTATGTCTATCAAGTGTCATGTTTTCTAGCGAGGACGGATGATAGGCTGACGTCTATTTTTTAATGCCATGCGATCTACCCACACTACCTTTGTGATCGACCAGTAGATCGTGATCGACGTATTGTGCACCCCTGCTCTACAGTATTTGTGGATGACTGCAGATGAGCAAAACATTTTGACTAATATACTACTGTATACAGTAACTTGCAAAAATATTCATACCCCTTGAAATTTTTCACATTTTGTCACCTTACAACCACAAACGTAAATGTATTTCATTGAGATTTTAAGTGATAGACCAACACAATGTACCACATAATTGTGAAGTGGAATGAAAATGATACATGGTTTTCAAAATTTTCATCAAATAAAAATCTGAAAAGTGTGATGTGTTCAGCTCCCTGTACTCTAAACAAAATCCAGTGCACAGCCCAGCTGTGTGTAATTTAGTCTCAGTATAAATACACCTGTCCTGTGTAGGCCTAAGTGGTTTGTTAGAGAACACTAGTGAACAAACAGCATCATAAAGACCAAGGAACTCACCAGACAGACCAGAAATAATGCTGTGGAGAAGTTTAAAGCAGGGTTAGGTTATAAAAACATTTCCCAAGCTTTGAGCATCCCAAGGAGCACTGTTCAATCCATCATCCAGAAATGGAAAAAGTATTCTACAACTGCAAACCTACCAAGACATGGCCGTCCACCTAAACTGACAGATCGAGCAAGACAAGCACTGGTCAGAGAAGCAGCCAAGAGGCACATGGTCACTCTGGAGGAGCTGCAGAAATCTTTTTGCAAGCGCTGACAAAATGTGAAAAACCTCAAGTGATATGAATAGTTTTGCAAGCCAGTGTATACAGTCATACATCAAACACTTAATTTAGTTTGGCAACAATCAGCTTGATTAATTGTCCAGCTGATTAATTGGTCAATCATTAGTACTGACCACCATTAGTACTCATGACACACGGTTTCAAAATGTTGTCCTGCCAGAACGCATCACTCAGGTCCTCAGCATCAGCATCCCAACACATCAGCTATAAGAATGAACTGTTTTCTCAGTCTGATATATACCAGACCTTCACTTCCAGTGTTGTAGGAAAGGTTTTTGGCTCTGTGAGTGGGTCTCAATGGACTGGTTTCCAGCAGAGACTGATTCAGTGACTGTCTGTGTTACAGAGAAGAGACACTGCTCTCCCAGCAGCTCGCGAGCCCCTCTGGTTCCCGTCAAGGCTAAGATGTCTCTGAGTCAGAGCGAAGTGGAGCCGGTGCCGTTCCGTGTGCCACGTGACTACCCGCACTCTCGCTTCAGCAAAGCTCCCCTAGCCGTTTACCCGCCCAAAGGAGGACGCACCAAAGCCTGGTAAGTGCACAGACACTCCCTCACACCTCCCACAGGAGCTCCACTGTTCTGTTACAACTGTGTGTAAGTTGAATGTCTGACCTCGTCTGTTACACACGCTGCCTCTGAGGTTAAGTGAACGGTACACTCCAGAGCACTGGTCTCTGGTTCTGAAGATGCTTTCTGCTCTTGATATCACATGTGGTGCTGTGTGATTTGTTCTCTGGAGCTCTGTAGAGGATATTTTACAGTAAATAGTCTGTTGATAATACAGGTAGAATCGGACTCCAAAAACATGTGAGAACAGAACACTACAGCACACTACTTCGGCAATCTACAACAAACTGTAGGAGCTCCTATAAATAACCAATTAATCCATTCTGAACAGGACTAAAGACTAATGAGGAGTGCTCATGTAATGAACAGTCAGTAGATCACACCTGTACCAGTATTTATCAGCCCTCAGGGAACGTCTCACCCAATCAG
>BRDA01014916.1:32761-34056 GCA_036984385.1 Crenuchus spilurus | reverse complement strand
AGAGATATGTTCATTTAAGTCTGATATAAAAATAATATTTACATGTCCATAAAAGTAGTGTGGTGTGGGAGCCGGGATACACGCAAGGAAGCCACACAATGCAGCAAGACCTGCCAACACTGCCATTACGTGAACAAAAAAGAACATCACTCCTGTTTTTTGTTGTAAATAGTGGTACAGTGGTAACCGTACTTACGAGTTTAATCTGTGCAGGAGCCGAGCTCGTTAGTTGGTTTGCTCGTTAGCTGGATGCATTTTCCCCATAAGAATACATGTAAAACTGATTAATCCGTGTCAGCCGGCCAATATACAGTATACTTTAATATGCTAAATAATGTGTTTATATGGGTTTTTTAAAACATAAACGAGACGACGACTGCGCTCATGTAGGCTGGCCGCTAATGAGAGGGAGACCGACGATGCTTGTGTAGGCTAGCGGCTAAGGAGAGGAAGACCGACGGTGCTCGTGTAGGCTGGCAGCTAAGGAGGACAGGAGGACGGCCGTACGTGTATGGCATGGTTACACTTATCATATGAAAAGTAAAAGTAAAATGTATCTAACTTTCTTGTTCACTAGCTTTTGTTACCTTAGCGTCGCTTTCACTAGCACTTTCACTTTCACTTGACAGCGGTCAAAGGTAATGACTGACCTCTTCTTCTACGCTAGCATCTAGGAGATGCTACGACCGCCGCACCCCTAGCGGTTGGCATACTTGAAGAAATTTACGCTACTGGTTACTTGGAATTTTACTCGTTAACTGGAACAAAAATATTCCGAGATCTCGACTCGTTACCTGGAATACTCGTTAGTAGGGATGCTCGTAAGTAGGTACCACTGTAAGTAGTACCACTGTATGTAGTTTCATTACCTCACAAGTGTGTACAAGACTGCACAGATTTAAATTTTTTATAAATATTTTTTTTTGTATGTGTTTTCCCCCAGTAAGTTCAATCAGTATGTCAAAGTAAAAAGAAAATTAGTTCTTAATAGTTAGTTCTTAAAAGGGCATATAAAAGCAAAAGCAGAAATATTCAAAAACAGCCAAAATAACCCAAACCTCCCAATGGTTAATGGTTAAATGTCTACTCAAATGTCTTAACAAATGCCAACGGTGCAATGCTGAGTATTACAGAACCTCTAACATTTGTTCTTTTACAACGATCATAACTAAGTGTACACCTGAATCATTACAGATTTGTTTAAACTATGTTGATTTGTTCAGTAATCTCAAATAGATGTTTGTGTTGTTTGTAACACTGTGTGACACGCTGTTGTGAATAAAAATATAAAGTAA
>BRDA01014916.1:22761-27761 GCA_036984385.1 Crenuchus spilurus | reverse complement strand
TGACAAGGCCTGGGATACGGAGACGTGATGTGAACATAAACAAAAGAGAACGTGGACATAGAAGGGGACTTGGATGAGGCAGAGGCAGTATGCTACCATAGTGATCAAGCTCTGAAACCTCCATGCACAGAGCACCAATATTACATTATTAAAATGTTTACATTCAGGAAAATATCTTACATCTCTGAAAGAAGAGCTTATACAGATTTACTGATTAATTTGCACATACGACTAACTGTAGAGCCTGTGAAATTGGACATAATTTGCATACTGTAAATGTTCAGTGGTAGATTTCAGCACCTGTCTATTTTACTTGAATTTTGTATTAAAGGCATTTCTGTTACTTTTGTCCTTGACTGTATTACATATACAGTTGTAGAAGAAATCACTCAAAATGTACAGTCCTGTCTCCACCTAAACCTCACTGTAGACCTCTGTAATCAGGAGGAAGACAGATGATCTACAAGCCATCAAAACAAAGCTGAGCTGCTTGAAAGACTGTGGAATGCATGAACAAATCTGGCTTAACCCAACAAATACTGATTTCTGAACTCATCCTAAGTTACAACATTAGTATTGAGCTGTTTGAAACGTTTGCTTTGCGGTATTCAAGGTCTGAAAACACTGAATATTTGTTTCGACCAGCTGTTCATTTTTCTGCAAGTAAAAGGTTTAAATGATATTTCAATGTGGAAGAATGTGTGGTTATAGAAGGAAACATTCAAATAAATGTTCATTTTACTGCAACCGATAAATAACAAAACCAGAGAAAGTGATCATCCACAGCAGTCTTTTCCAGAGCTGTGTGTTACATGCAGTACAATGCACACTCCAGTTCAAATATCTGATCTTTTAGGACTTTCTCTTCCCTTTCACACACACTCTGTGCACTAGTGTGTCATGTATCTGGTGGTGCGGTTTTCTCCAGGCTTGGTGCTGGAAGTGAAACTGATGTCTCAGTCTGCTCACATGAACACACTACTCACTCACTGTCATCTCTGTAAGTCTGGCCTATTAGAATTCACACTTTATTTCCCATTATACTGTATGTAGATAAATAAGTCAAAATACAGCACTTATATATGCAGTGGTTCATTATTATACCTTCTCAGGACATGGAGTGATACATGTCCCAAAGACATTATATATACTGTATATGTTCTAAAAGTATGCATTGCAATATGTCCCATAATGTAGATAATATAGCCTGTAAGTCTATACTTACTTACAATTTTCCAAGGCCAATCCTAACCTATTAATTGTACAGTATGACTGGCCTTTATGCCACATGAAGCCTCCTTTAAAGCGGAAGCTCAAGTGTGACTCATGAAGACTCTTTAGGGAGTGTGATGAATAAAATGAGAGTCACCACACTGAACTCCAGCTACACTCATTATAGCCTTCAGCAGCTACAGTTCGAGCTTTACTATCAGGGCTGTGACAGCAGAGTAACTGTAACTACTTACTGCAGCAACTGTAACTACTTACTGAAGCAACTGTAACTACCTACTGTAGTAACTGTAACTACACACTATAGTAACTGTAACTACTTACTGCAGCAACTGTAACTACCTACTGTAGTAACTGTAACTACAGTACTTACTGCAGTAACTGTAACTATTTACTGAAGCAACTGTAACTACCTACTGTACTAACTGTAACTACATACTATAGTAACTGTAACTACTTACTGCAGTAATTGTAACTACCTACTGAAGTAACTGTAACTACTTACTGCAGTAACTGTAACTACATACTGTAGTAACTGTAACTACCTACTGTGGTAACTGTAACTACTTTCTGCAGTAACTGTAACTACCTACTGCAGTAACTGTAACTACATACTGCAGTAACTGTAACTACCTACTGTAGTAACTATAACTACTTACTGCAGTAACTGTAACTACATACTGCAGTAAATGTAACTACTTACTGCAGCAACTGTAACTACACACTGCAGTAACTGTAACTACATACTGTTGTAACTGACTACTCACTGCCGTAACTGTAACTACTTACTGTAGTAACTGTAACTACCTACGGCAGTAACTGTAACTACATACTGTAGTAACTGTAACTACCTACTGTAGTAACTGTAACTACTTACTGCAGTAACTGTAACTACATACTGCAGTAAATGTAACTACCTACTGTAGTAACTGTAACTACTTACTGCAGTAACTGTAACTACATACTGCAGTAAATGTAACTACTTACTGCAGCAACTGTAACTACCTACTGTAGTAACTGTAACTACTTACTGCAGTAACTGTAACTACCTACTGTAGTAACTGTAACTACTTACTGCAGTAACTGTAACTACATACTGTTGTAACTAACTACTCACTGCAGCAACTGTAACTACCTACTGTAGTAACTGTAACTAACCACTACAGTAGCTGTAACTACTTACTGCAACAACTGTAACTACCTACTGCAGTAACTGTAACTACATACTGCAGTAACTGTAACTACATACTGTTGTAACTAACTACTCACTGCCGTAACTGTAACTATTTACTGTAGTAACTGTAACTACATACTGTAGTAACTGTAACTACCTACTGCAGTAACTGTAACTACTTACTGCAGTAACTGAAACTAACCACTACAGTAACTGTAACTACTTACTGCAACAACTGTATTACTGTACACTGTAAAAAATGATTGTTGACTCAACTTAACTCAGTCAAGTTATCTTTTTGCTTTGACTCAGTTAAGTTATAAAGACTTGACATGTTAAGTTTAAGTTGTATAAACTTAACATGTCAAGTCCTTACAACTTAACTGAGTCAAAGCAAAAAGATAACTTGACTGAGTTAAGTTGAGTCAACAATCATTTTTTACAGTGTACCTGTACTTGTACTATTTACTAGTTATGTACATGTCAGTGTACTGTTGTACGTAGCCGGAGAAAAATGATGACATGTTTTATATTGCAATTTATTATTTTCCAATGTGTTAAATTCAGCAAATTAAGTTTGTTTAGGTTGCGTTAACTTACTTATTTACTGCAGGCACCAAAATGACTGATGTTCACATGGCATTACACTGTCCACAATTCCAATTTGAATGTCTGTTGATTTCTTTTGGAGCATCCAAAACGAGAAGAACAGAGCTGTACTAACTTGACTGTCTATGCTGATAAGTGCTAGATGTTCTATGAAGTTTTACTGTCCTTCTCGATGTTACTCAAGTATTTAGTTGTTGATACATATTACTCATGAGTCATTATTATAAAAACAAACACTTCTACTAGAGTTTGCTTTATTCATTAATGTCTACAAGCATGGAGGCTAAAGGATGTCTGGACCAAATGGCCTAGTGCATAAACCCAGCAGGCCAGTTCTGAACTGGCTTTAAAGACATTTTAACGTCATGGCACATTCATTTGTGTAGTCCACTATAAAAGAACACTTTTGTACACATAGCACAGAGATAAGAGTTGATTCAGAGAGTTAAAAGCAGCTTGTAAGCATACATCAGGAAAGCTCTGCAATGCTAATAAAAGTATGAAGCCCAATTAAAACATTTCTTCTTCAAACTACGCTGATGAATGTAATTTGAAGTGAGGGTGTACATATAACATTCTCATTGGATCTTTCTCAGCACTGCTGTGACACTGATGTGGTGGTGGTGGTCCACAGCTGAACTAGAGTTTGACTAGGCAATGAGGAACACAGACTGTGTAGCCTCAGATGAGCTAGTCTTGTCATCTAGGTGTCAACATGTACAAGCAATGTATGTGTGTCAAACACAGTAGCAGAGTCACTGCAGTACTGAGAATGATCCACAAGCTCTGTCGTGGTCCTGTGGGGGTCTTGACCAGTGAAGAACATGGTAAACAAAGTAGACAGAGAACCAGACAGACTACTGTCCGTAAGGACTACAAACGAATGTTTAAATTAATATTAAATGAGTGTAGATACAAGGAGGTGGTTTTATTGAAGTGGGCACTCAGTGTATTTATGTATGGCAAACTGGGAATCTAAAGGTAAATGGGGGAGTTGATCATGTTTAATTTTATACTTTGACACCTGAAGTATATGTTTTATGTATTCTATGCAATAAATTCAAATGGAATACTTTGTATTTATATATATATATATATATATATATATATATATATATATATATATATATATATATATATATATATATAGCTTAAATTCTGCACACTTTTATTCCCACTTACACTTTATTAAATGTGGTCAGTTGTCTGTATATACAGTGGAACCTCGGTTATCATTTGCCCTGGTTATTGTTGACTTTTTTCAGCCAAATGTTGTCCCGGTTATCATTTATCCACCCAGTTTTCGTTGAACATGCCCACGTGACTTGTTGCTAATTTTGCAAAAAACAAAGTATCCACCCATGTATTTGTCATTCATTCTGGCTTTGTTTCTCTGGCTTTTTTTTCTTGTTTGTTTCTTTGTTCATAGCACTCAAAACAAACTAAAACACATGACATTAAAGCAACACTGAGAAGAACTACTGCCTGAAAACAGGTGTGAAAACAAACAGCGGCCGAGAACCACGAGTATAAGTGTACAAAACACAGGCTGCAGCTGGACCACACCAGCACTCTCTAAAACAGAACATAATCCTGTAAGAGTGATGTTAAATGTTCATTTATCCATTTCATTAGTCTTTTTTATTTATTTCTCATTTTGTTCTGTATGTAAAACTATAGTTATTCTATATAAAATGTATTTTTGTTCATATTTTGGAGAGTCTGGAACAGAATCAGTGGATTTACATTATTTCTGATGGGAAATAAGGCATCAGTTATCGTTCGTTTTGGTCATCCTCAGACACTTTAGAACAGATTAATGATGAAAACCGAGGTTAAACTGTATGTATATGTGTGTGTGTGTGTGTGTGTGTGTGTGTGTGTGAGAGAGAGAGAGAGAGAGAGAGAGAGAGAGAGAGAGAGAGAGAGAGAGAGAGACTACACAGATTTGGAGAGAGAGAGAGAGAGAGAGAGAGAGAGAGAGTGT
>BRDA01014916.1:0-13331 GCA_036984385.1 Crenuchus spilurus | reverse complement strand
TCTATCTGTTTCTTTCTCTATTTGTCTCTTTTTCTCTCTCTCTCTCTTTCTTTCTCTCTCTCTCTCTCTCTTTTCTCTCTCTTTGTCTCTCTTTTCTTTCTCTCTCTCTCTTTCTTTCTTTCTCTCTCTGTTTCTGTCTTTCTCTATTTGTCTCTTTTTTTCTCTCTCCTCTCTCTCTCTTTTCTCTTTCTCTATTTGTCTCTCTTTTCTTCTCTCTCTCTCTCTCTCTCTCTCTCTCTCTCTCTCTCTTGCTGTTTATTAATAAATAATTATGTGTTTGCTTTAAAACTTTTGTTTGTCCTTGTACATTATTATTATTATTATTATTATTATTATTATTATTATTATTATTATTAGTATATTATATTAGTATATTATATTATTATAATTATTATAATTATTATAATTATTAGCCTCTCTGCATTCTGAGTCTTCACTGCATGGATTAATGTTTGGTTAATATACAACCACTAATGCCCCAGTGCATGTATGTGGGGTCAAGCCGAAAATAAAAGCAGCCCATAAAGTAATGAAACCAGATCCCGTCATAAAGAAGCAGTGTAAGGACACCTCCTCACTGTGGTTACTGCATGTTATTACTAATTAAACTCAGATATGATGTGAACACAGATATTTCAAATACTTCATAAACATCTGAAAGTTTCATGATGTTTTGCTGCATATTTCAAATGATGAACAACATTAAAGGAGGGCTGTGAATGCAGTGAGTCGATAACATTGGTTGCACAAATATGTGAAATCCGTGCAATTAGTGTTCATCCTGTAAAGCAGCGTGAATCAAACTCATTCACTAATGGCAGATTGAATACATTAGCAAAATAACCACAAAATATCAATAGTCATCACTGCTCCAAGGCTCATTACCGGTGCAGAATATCTTATCGAATGCATTATTAAATTTGATCTCATTGCACAAAAGTTAACTAAACACTACATACTGTGGAAGTCTGGCTGTTTTAAAATGATACTTCACTAAAAATGTAATCTTTTCCCCTAAAATTTAATCAGTGAGACAAGATTTGTTTGGTGTCTGAGGTTTGCTTGCTTGGGAGCTTTGGAGGAAAGAGGACAATGTAGCTAATAATGGAAGCATTTGCATCATATTAACTACATGCTTGCACCATATTGCTCCAAGTTCATCACTGAAAATGCACTTGCTTGACTGGACAGATAAAAGTAGAGTCTTGTATGAAAGTTAGCACCCTTAGTATTTTGCTGTCAAAGAAGACTTTTGTTTGAATTTCTCTTGTTTTGGACACATTAACAGAAGAACAAGCGAGGATCTAAACTAGGAAGAGGCTTTGCAGCAGCAAGAGGAGAAGGATTCAGAATCAATTTGACAACTTTTGCACAAGACTGTATGCAATTTGGCAGGGGTGCCCAATCCTGGTCCTGGAGATCTACCAGCCTGGAGAGTTCACATTCAGCACACCTGAGACTGATATTCGGATGATCCTGAAATCCTTCATTAGCTGGAGTAGGTGTGGTAGACTGTGGTTGGCTTTCAACTCAGCAGGTTGATTGATCTCCAGCGGTAGGACTGGCCATACAGTGTCAGATACCAAATAACCAGGTCTATTTGAGATTACCGAACAGCCCAACACAGTCTGCGGGAAGTGTGTGAAGATTAGCAGGATACTTATTGAATACTTGAAGCTTAGGGCTTCGTCAGCTTTAAGGAGCTTCCAGGAAGACTTTAGCAAAGGGTGGGTCTCTGAATTTCCATGAGGAGCCTAGAACTGAAGCATGGTGCTTGATGGAACCCAGCGATGTAGTTAAGAGGTTTTTGCAGGAGCTTGTTGTCGCCCATTCCAGTATGTCTTTTATATGTCTCAAGGCAAGATGTATCTATAAGGTAACCAGATATTTGAGACATTTAGTTTCTGTAGTGTGCAGTAGCTAATGTTTCATTACTTGTTGGTTATATTAGCCTTCTAACTCCAGTGCAAAACTAAAGAAGCAAACTTCAGACATGTCTTGGTTGATTGCCTACACTCGTAAAACTATTTAAAACAGAACTTTTACAAAGCAAGTCCTTTAAACATGTCATTACAGAGGATGCTTAGATCTGAAAGCATCTAATGCTGTATTGCGCTCAGAGACAACATGCAGAATCCCGCTGGGCCTCCTGATGAGGTTGTCTCCATTTTTTTCGGTTACGGGGTGCTCTGTATTAGGAATCGGTCGGGTGCTAATTTGACACGCTGTGGAGATAAAAGAGGGAACTCATGTTAGTTTCAGCATCAGAGGATTGGAATGCAGGCTATTTAACACAGAAGTCAGACAATCCCTTTCAGTCAGGGACAGCACCCCCCACCCCCCAATCCAACCGCTGCCCCCAAACCCACCGGGACCGCCTGGCTAAATAAACAGAGAAGTAATTAACAGAGCAGCGAGAGCGTAGGCTTGTACCCATAGGACACAACATCACAATCACACTACTACTGATGGAGCAGAGGGCGTAATGTGAAAAAAAGGGGTTAGTGGGGTAGCAAGCAAGTGGAAAGAAAGAATGAAGCAGAAAGGAGCAGCGGAGAGTAAGAAAGCGACTGAGCGACTGAGAAGAAGCAGGTTGAACAGCAGAAGATGAGTAGATGATACTTCATGTCAAAGATTAGGAACTGCGGGTAAAAAGGAAATGCAGAAAACAAAGAACAACAGGCTATTATTAGAGTTTGTCCTCGTTTACTTCACGCAAGATGCTAGAGAGGACAGATACTGAGTACTTCTGGATCCTAAACATCACTTCAACTCATCCCAAATTTTGCATGGTTGGATTCTGCTCTATCACTCCAGAGCACACAGTTCCACTGCCTCACAGAGAGGGTATGAGGGTACCCTTCAGGATGATATTTGGACATGTTGATCTTAGTGTGGCTCTTCCACAGAGCACCTTTCTAAGGTCAATGCTTTTCTATGGAGATTATACAAGTTTATATACAATCTTAAATATTATACAATCAGTCATCATAGCTGCACCTTCAGTCATTTACTCATTGACTCAGCCTTGGCCTTGTGGTTAGGAATCTGATCTTATACCGGAAAGTCACCGGTTCTATCCCCGACCAGGTCGTGACTGAAGTGCTCTTGAGCAAGGCACCAAACCCCCAACTGCTCCCTGGGTGCCGTGAATAGGGCTGCCCACTGCTTTGGGCACAAGTTCTCACAGCTTAGTGTGTGTGTTTTACTGAACAGATGGGTTAAATGCGGAGGTCAAATTCCGTTGTGGTCAAAAATATTCGTCGTCGTCATCAACAGCTGAAAACACTTCATCCAGGTCAGGGTTGCAGTGGGCCTGGGGGAATCACTGGGTGAAAGGCAGGAACACACTAAGGCCCCGAGTGGCTCAGCGGGCAAAGACACTACCACTATGACCCGAGGATCGCGAGTTCGAATCCCGGTCATGCTGTTTGCCATCAACAGCCGGGGCCCAAGAGAGCAAAAATTGGCAGTGCTCTCTCCCTATCACTTTACCATTGCAATGTCCGCTGGCTCAGGCGTTTACTGATTGGTCCAATTGGAGCTGGGGACCCTGTGTGCCTTCCTCCGAGCGCGTTAGGCTCTCCAGTGACGGTGTATCAGTGGTGGTTCGAAAAGAGGCGGTGGCTGCATCACACGCAAAGGAGGAGGCTTGTGCTTGCCTGCACCCTCCTAGAATCAGGGACATTGCAAAGTGATGGGGAGAGGCCTAACGGAGGGGATGAGTTAATTGGCTACCACTACATTGGGAAGGGGATAAAAACTGGCAACAATCTAGAAATAAAGAAAAAAAGAAAAAGAAACACACTGTGCATCTCCGGGCATAAATTCACTTAATTATTAGCATAAAAAACGATGCAATATTAACAAAGAACCAATGATATTTCCATATTTCTAAGGTAATGTGAAAAGCTTAAACTGATGCTGATGTTCTTAAGCCAGGTCTATAAAATAATTAATTTCCACAATCAAAGCCTTGATGCTTTCAGCTGTGCTCCCAAAACAAATAAAACATACATGTGTCCTGCATAAAATATATTTATTCTCATTTCTTTTCCTAGTTCTAGTTTTTGAAATCAATATGAAGAGAACTCAAGAACAGTGGTGTCTATTAGACACAACATACATATTCAGTTTACAATAAATAAGAGTAATGTCCTTTATCCTATACTCTACCAGCATAAACCGTGAGCCGAATGGCTTTTGCAGTAATGGACTCTTTATCGTCTTGCTCAGTGATGAAAAGTGAGTGATGATATCATCTACTGGCATCAATATGGAGCTATTACAGTCTGCCAATAACACATACTGAGTCTGATTTACATTACAAAACCCCTCTCCAACTTCCACACATGTCATAATCCAGAGATTTTCTCTGTATGCGATTGATATGAGCATAATGGTCATTGATTTTTTTTCTCATTGATGCTTTAGTATCTCTATGTGTACAGTCTTCTTTATTAATATAGATTTTAATGCACATTTGATAAAAATGTGCACACTGACATTTTATACACTATATACATTGGATGTTACCATTCAAAGAATATTTATTTAACAACTATTTTAGGAACAGCTGATATTCAATACATTATAAATAATTAATTGTAATTATATGTTTATATTAAATTTGTTATTTAATGGCAATTTTAGAAATATATGCCACTCTGGATTTTGATTTAAACGTATTTCTAGATACAGTGGAACATCGGTTATCGTTTGCCGTGGTTATCATACATTTTTTGAGGAAATTTTGTCCCAGTTATCATTCATCCACCTGGTATTCATCGGCGTGCCCATGTGACTCACCTCTAATTTCATGGAAACAAAGGATCCACCTACACGTTCATTACTCACCCATGCGTTTGTCATTAATTCTGGCTTCGTTTCTCATTTCTCTGGCTTTGTTTCTCATTGTTTCTCATTGATAATGCTCAAAACAAACTAAAACCAGTCACAATAAAGTGACGGCATGCAGCACTACTGCTTGAAAATGTGTGTGAAAACAAATAGCGCCCCATACACCAGCACTCTAAAACAGAGCGTAAGAGTGATGTGAAGAGTGAAGAGTTCATTTATCCATTTCATGAGTCTTTTGTGTTTATTTCTCATTGTGTTCTGTATGTAAAACTATAGTTATTCTATATAAAATTTATTTTTGTTCATATTTTTGAGTGTCTGGAACAGATTAATTGGATTTACATTATTTCTTATGAGAAATATTGCTTCAGTTATCATTTGTTTTGGTTATCATCAGACACTTTTGAACAGTTCAGTTTAGAATGATAAAAACCCAGGTTACACTGTATCATGTGTAATACAACTTCATTCTAGTTATTATCATTTTTAGATTTTTATTCAAAACATTACCTTTAGTAAAGCTTTGTTTTAGATATTATAGTTTTTTAAAACTTAATTCTAGATATTACGATTATTAGAACTTTTTAGATTATTAGTGGATATGTATTTAATTAGAACTTCATTCTACATATTATCTTTATTACAATTTTACTCTCGATATGTACTTGATTAGAACTTTGTTCTGGATATGGACTTTATTATATCTATAGCTTAATTCTCAATATGTACTTGATTAGAAATTATTTCCAGATATCAATCTTTATTACACTCATTCCAGATTTGTACTTTATCTGAACTTTGTTCTAGATATCAATTAGATCACAACTTCATTCTAGATATTACAATCCTAATAAAAAAAATTAAATAAAAACAGAATGCAATGATCTGCAAATCTCATAGACCCATATTTTATTCACAATAGAACGGAACACATCAGATATTTTACCAAGTCATGAAAAAATATAAATTAATTTAGAATTTGATGGCAGAAACACATCTCAAAAAAGTTGGGACAGAGTCATGTCTATCATTGTGTAGCATCTCCTCTACTTTTAACAAAAGTCTGTAAACATCTGGGAAGTGAGGAGACCAATTGCTGGAGTTTTGGGAGAGGAATGTGTCACACAACAGTCCTGAGTCTCATTTGCTGGATTTTTAATTTCATGATGCATCAAATGTGGTCTGGACAGCAGTCAGGCCAGTTCAGCACCTAAACTCTTCTTCTATGTGGTTTAGCATTGACTTGTCTGGATGGGAGCATTTGTTGTTCTAAAACCTTTATATGCTGCTTAGCATTGATAGTGCCTTCCCAGATAATTGAACCTTGGCCCAAATTTCATTGACTTATGGCTTCTTCTCTGTATGATACAGTTTTATCTTGCGTCTGTGGATTGCACTGCAAAGTGTGTTCAAAGACAATGATTTCTGGAGGTGTTCCTGAGCCCATGCATTGATTTCTAGCACATAATCATATTTGTTTTTAATGCAGTGCCCTCTGAGAGCCTGAAGATCCAATCCAATATTGACAGTTGGCCTTGTCCCATGTGCACAGAGGTTTCTCCAGATTCTCTGAATCTTTTGATGATATGTACTGTAGATGGTGGGATATTCAAAGTCTTCACAATTTTTCATTGATGAACATTTCTCTGAAATTGTTCCAAAATGTTTAGTTTTTCATAAATTGGTGAATATCTGCCTATCTTTGCTTCTGAGAGAATCTGCCTTTAGTACCAATCATTTTCCAGCCTTTTGTAGCACCTGCTCCAACTCTTTTGAGATGTGTTGCTACTTGAAGTTCTAAATGAGTTACTATTTTTTAGGAAATGGTAAAATGGTAAAATATCTTATATGTGTTCTGTTCTATTATGAATAAAATATGGGTATATGAGATTAGCAAGTTATTTCATTCTGTTTTTATTCACATTTATTTATATTTCACACAGCATCCCAACTTTTATGGAATTTTGATTGTTTTAGAATTAGAAATTAGAATTTTATAAATATTTTTTTACTTAATTTTTGATATAAATTGTATTAAAATATTTGATGTTCTGCATACAAATTTTACCAGAACTTTTCTTAGAACACGTGTCTGCAATCAAACTGCCTTTATATTACTGAAGGATTCTACTCTTTGGGCCGGTACTGTATCGGCCTGTTCGTATCTGTGAACAGTGTGAGTGTTTGTACAGTCAGTGGTCAGTGACTCTGTCAGCCCAGTGGACACAGAGAGATCAATTGTTCTCTGACAACAACACTGGACACTATTGTGACCTGCAGTGGACTAGAGCAGAGAACGGGACACAAAGACAATTAATGCATTTCCAATGTGGAGACATCACCACAACACCCCTCACACACACACACACACACACACACACACAAACAGCAACACAGAGAAATCAGCCCAGCGGTTCACCGCACACAACCCACAATAAATCCTGCTCTCAGAATAAAAGGTAGTGGGCCGTCACTGATTCAGTACATTTCCTGTCACTGGGGTGGTGTTCCTCAAGGGTCCAGCTTTAGTGCCTTTAATTAGAGAACATAACTGTGTCAGATTGTGTTACAATTAATATTTGAAGTTGTATTGTTTCTACTCACTCTGTCCTGACTCAGTTATGAAAAGATACAAATATGTGAATGTATATATAATGTATACATGTTGCTTAATCCCCTACTAGCACAGAAATCACGCAATCTCAGTTTATTTACATCAAAGTGCTTCTCACAGCCAGCTCAAACTGCAACCAAATCTTAATTAATGTCTCAGACTAGTTGATGTTGTCTAGCCTTATCAGAACATCTTCAGGCTGTCTACACTGGAAATGTCAAGACAAGGCATCAAATCTGAATGTAAAACAATCTCTGGACCAGCTCCTGTGGCAGAACAACACAATGCATCAATAATAGTGATGGGATGTCTGGCAAAAAATAAAAATAAAATAAAAAATGCACCATTGCTAATATTCACAGACACTTCCGATGGTTAGAAATACATCCCTACAAATTCACAGGAAATGGTACATTATTTTGTGGACCTATTATCTCAAATATCACAGATTTATAAAAGATTTTTAAAAATTCACAGGTTAAATAAAAGTCGTGCCACACCCCACCTCTGCCCTCTCCCAGCCCCGGCTTGTGCTCATTTGTTTACATTTTCTCATGGGCCGTTTCTGTCCATGTGCACTGTTTGGATTTAACTATGTCATGTCTCTGTGTTCCCACCCTCATCACGTTGTCCTGTCTTCTAATGTTCTGCACCTGTCTTGTCTAATTTTACAGCCCTGCTCGTTCCTTTCCCCTTTGATTATGTTTGGTATTTAAGCTTCCTTTTGTTTCTTTTTCATTTGTGAGTCACTAGTCATTAGTCTTCCACCGTTATCGTTAGTCTTTAGGGTTTGTTTTGTTTCAGTAGCCACCAGTGTTTTGTTTCTTAGTTGTGATTGTTACAATTTGTCTCACATTTAGATCTCACTGCTGCATCCTGCCTCCTCTTCCTACATCCCCCTGTGCACATTACAGGTTATTACTGACATATAATTAGTGCAGTCTTGAACCCTGCAAACATCTTCCTCACAGTTTATACAGCATCTCTTATCTAAGCCAATACACTTTATAGTAAAGAGTACACACATACGCACATGTTAAGGGGAACTATTCCCTGTCTCTTTCCTAGAGTCACTTGATTTGTCCAGGAAAGAGTCATTAGCTGTGGAGGAAGATCATTGAAGCTTGCTAGATATGATGTATCAATACATTTTTCATTTCATTTCATTGGCGGCACGGTGGCTTAGTGGTTAGCACGTTTGCCTCTCAGCACTGAGGTTGTGAGTTCGAGTCTATATCTGAGCGGAGTTTCCATGTTCTCCCCGTGTCCGCGTAGGTTTCCTCTGGGGATTCCGGTTTCCTCCCACAGTCCAAAAACATGGATATCAGGTGGATTGGATACTCTAAAAATGACCCTGGTGTGTATGAATGTATGTATGTATGTGTGTATGCACAAATTCACAGGAAATGGTTGGCACTCTGTCCTGGGTGATTCCCCTAGTGCTCGATGCAGTCCTCCAGCTGGAAGGTCGCTTCCGGTTGAGAGTATGCTGTGCGCGACTGGCTGCCGCTTCTCACCGGAGTGTGTGTATATGGAGTGTGTTGATTGTAAAGCATCCTTGGGTGTCTAGAAAGGCGCTATATGTGTAATGTGTATGTATGTATGTATTTTGGCAAGGCACAGCTCACTTAACCTGAGAAAACAGTGCTAGTTTGGCTTCATTGCACTTAGGGTGGTTCCTTTGCTGAATATTTCACTTTGCATGGCATTGTGAATACAACATATTATATAGTCTACATGCTATTGTTAAAACCTACAATTAAAGTACAAACCACTTAAACTTATCATGTTCACACATTTTACAACAAATGGTCTATTTCACATGAAAAGGCTCATTTCACAGTTCATGACAAGATTTTCACAGATGTGAATTTGATTTGTACCTAATTATAAAAGCTAGTTTTGCCGATGATGCCCACTTGCTTCACAGATGGCAGATACAGCATTCAGCTATGATCATACCATGTATTAAAACACATGACTAGTCTAGGAGACCTTCATTAACTTCTATATGAAGTTTAGGTGACTTGAGAGAAGGTCTGGTGATGTATTTTCCCAAAATGGCTATTTAGGTGGATATTTTGTTAGCAATGCTAGACACAGCTCCAGTTCTAAACTAAAGAAACACAACATGAAATCCAAACATGTCTTGGGTGACTGATTACATCTGAGGTAATATATCATAATACAACATCCCCCAATACATGTGGCATGGAAGGGAAATTTAGATTAACATCAAACTTCACTCTTCTTTCTTAATGCCTCAGAGAGCTGCACTATGCAAATGGTAAAGCTCACAACTGCAATAACAATGTTTCATATCAAGCTTTCTTGAAGTCCATCAGTGCAACAAACTGGTTCATCCCTCAGGACTGGAACAGCATGTTCCATCAAGTGTCTATCAATGATTTCACCTCCGAGGTGGATGGAAATCACGCCCAGCTCAGCCAAGGACATTTGCTATGCCTGTGGAAATCTGCGACAATGTATGATCCCTGACCTACTCCTGCTATATATACACAGGCAGGTCTGAACTGGGTCAGATATGAGAGCAGAGGGATGAAGCAGCTCGCTTTTGTTTGCATTACAGCAGACCCCTCTATTCATGTGCCTTAGAGCGAACGTCCGTTGCCAGTGGAGCAGAAGCATCACCGCATACAGAACCCCAGCCACTACTGCCCCAACCAGGAGCTTTTATCATTCACTTCAAGGAAAACTTTGGTGAAAAATCAAACACATTTACTCTAGTAGTTGATTAGCCATGATTTGCTGTCCAAATTTTGCTTTGTTAATAGTCACCTAAACTGCACAGTCTTTTCTGTGCAAATAGCACAAAAACTTCTGAAAACTCACTCAAACTGCATCGAGATCTCAATGTTTGGACTTTTTTGTTTAGAACTGAAGCTTCTAACAAACACTACAAGTCACCCAAATTTTGTATACTAAAACACATCACCTAAAATGTCTCTCAGGATGCTCAAAAGGCTCTCAGACACTAGTCAGGGTGGTTTAGGACACAGTATGACTTACTGTGAACTATAAAAAATTTACAGAAAAACTAGCCAAATGCTATGTAGCCATTTAAGACATAGGGTTAAGGTTAGTGTAAACAAATCACCCCAGGAACAGGAAGTCCTGATTTAGAATCAGTTTTAGTGACAATGTCTGCAGTTAATACAGAGAAGCCTTACCTAATCTGCTTTGCTAATGTCAATCTTGCTATTTTCTGATGTGTGCTCTGGTAGTAGTGATGTTTTATTAATTTTTATAGCTCACAGTAAGTCATATTGTTTCCTAAATCACACTGACTAGTCTTCATGCAGGATGTATTTATACAGTAACAACTGGGCGGTTTATGTGACAAAGAGTTTTTAGTAACATTAACCTTGTAGTAGGGCTGCACGATTTGAATAAAATATCTAATTGCGATTTTTTCACAGAATATGGCGATTGCGATTTAAATCCCAAACATGTTTTAGTGGTTAACATAGCTATCAAATATAATTATAAACTTATTTCTACATAAAAAGGATTCCCAGGGTTCTCAGATTAAGAGTTGTCAGTTTTATTTTTTAATTTCAACACCAATAAAATAAAGACAGACAAAATAAATAAATTCACATAAACTGCAACATGAGTACAAATCTTAACAGTAACAGTAAATGTGTGAAACATGAATGAAATATCAAATTACTTGCATATATGACTGGTCAGCAGTGGACAGTAATGCCTCACTAGAAAAGCTGAAATTATCCGTTTTATCTTAAACAGTGGCCGTTTACCAGACACTGGGACTAAGCCTAGTCTTAGAGTGCACCACCTTTTGAATGAGATTTTGAGTGCATTTTCTGAAAGAAAAATAAATTCTATGAAAAATGCTAGAATGTAATAAAAATAAACAAAAAGTGCCATCAGTGCCGGTTACTTTTATTTCTATGAATAAACCACACACAAACACACACACACACACACACACACACACACAAATACTTTATCCATCCACGTATTACCACACCCACTTAACCCTTAACAGAGTCACGGTTAGTCCCCTACCCCCTCACTGGACGCAGGGCAGAGCATCACACTATTCATCTAAGCCCAGGACAGGGCGCCAGTCCATCACTGGGTGCACACAAGCGCGTGCACACACACACACACACACACACACACACAGACAATTCAGAGTACCCAAACACACACACAGATAACTATGAAAGTGTCACACCATGCATCTATATATGGAGAGAACTAGAATATACAACAAATATTTTATAGATATTTTCGTGTTTAAAAAGTATGAACCTAGTATAATTTAAAAACAGATAAAGAGAACATGACGCCATGTGTGTGTGTGTGTGTGTGAGAGAGAGAGAGAGAGAGAGAGAGAAAGAGAGAAGAACATGACAGCATGTTCAACATTCTTTAATATGTTTTACTTACTGATTGCAAGATTGAGTTTGTGGCCAAAACACTTAGCCTGATCCACTCGTTTATTTCAGCTGCCTTTATCATGTTTGAGGCATTATCTGTGGTTGTGCACACTTGCCCCTCTTCATTTAAACCCGACTTAGCCAACATGTCTTTTAATCCATTAGTGATGTTAAGTGATGGTAAGGTTCAGTTCGGCTGTACCACATATCTGTCGTTGTCGCGTAGTACTCCACGTTTCTCAGCTCCGTTTCAACTTTGTCAGTTGTCCTGAAGCCAAAATGCCCCCATACACACGATGTGCATTTTTTCTTTGGTGCCAACTCATCCACTGGAGTTTGGGCCTCGTTTGCTTGCTCAGGTAAAACGTTCATCTTTTCCCTGACGTCGAGTGCAGCACTGCTTGTTTTTAGCTTTCTTGCTAAAGATATTAGCTAGGCCGGATATGCATGATTAGCGACTTCTGATTAGTCATCAGCAGGCAGTTCACACGTTTTTTTGTTGTTTTTTTCCCTACTGATACCTGCAGGCTATTGGCTAATTCAAATCACAGCTCCTGCGATTGGAAAATCGCGTCTATTCAAATCGCAATTTCAATTAAAAAACGATTAATCATTCAGCCCTACCTTGTAGCTTTGGTTCTAAATGAAAAACGCCCCTGAAATTTGGGTTCCAGTTATGCCTGAATTTATTGACTACAGAAAAAAAAGATTTTTGACTGAATTATTCCTTTAGTCCTTTGGAGTTCTGAAATTCTGAATAAACATATATATAACTCTATGAAATTTTACCCTAGAAACAAAATGAAACATACCATAGAAACCTTAAAGGGTCTACTTTTCACATATATATAGCTTGAATTGAAATATATTTTTAGATTCTTGTGAGAAAAGCTTAAATAAGCAGAGACACGTCTGTGAGAGCAGGGAGGAAATTTTGATTTCAGAGGTTGTGGGGACACAACTGGCTTGATTTCCAGGGAGTTACTAATATACTAATAATAACTATTAATCAGTGTTATTAAACTGTTAAAAGCATGTAGCATAAAATTGTCACCCAAATGCGTGTTTCACCTTGTTTGTCAACTTCACTCCAACTCATTACCACCAATTTTACACTTACGTTTGGAATGTATGGCCAAGAGGACCTCATTTATACAGAATTTTACCTAGAATGATATATACATATTATATACACCAGTGGTGATTGCTCTAAGACTGCAAGGGAAGCTCAGCTTCCCCTAAAATGTCAAAAAATAAGTGATCAATAATATACTGTTGTGTGTACATGGTCATTGACTAAATATGCGCTACAACGCGCTCAACTTTTGTTCTGAGGAAATGGCCACTGAAGGTATTCGATGGCTGTTTCACCTGCAGACCACAACTGACCACCCGCGCTGCTACACCTACTGTGGTCAATTCCTTCC
>BRDA01014912.1:14989-25845 GCA_036984385.1 Crenuchus spilurus | reverse complement strand
ATAGATAGATAGATGGATGGATGGATGGATAGATGGATAGATGGATAGATGGATAGATAGATAGATAGATAGATAGATAGATAGATAGATAGATAGATAGATAGATAGATAGATAGATGGATAGATAGATAGATAGATAGATAGATGGATGGATGGATGGATGGATGGATGGATGGATGGATGGATGGATAGATGGATAGATAGATAGATGGATGGATGGATGGATGGATGGATGGATGGATGGATGGATAGATAGATAGATAGATAGATAGATAGATAGCTTTTTATTATCCCACACAGGGAATTTTGCATTGTTAGAGCAGCACATACAATAGCAGATACAGAGCTAAAAAGAGAGGAAAGAAATAAATGAACCAGGAGGTAGATAAAGTGATAAGGTACGCAAAGATACAAAATAGATACTAAGAATGAGTTCTAAAAAATAAAAATAAATGCACATAAGGAAAATGTACAGAGGATTTCTCTTAACTGAACTACACTGCGTGAGTATAATATGTAGTGCATTTATAACACAGATTGTCTGACACTCTGCTTGGGGAGATGCTGGTTGTAAAGCCTGACAGCAGAAGGCAGAAAAGACCTGCGGTATCTCTCCTTTCCACACTGCAGGTGGAGAAGCCTGTCACTGAAGGAGCTGCCCAGTGCTGTGACTGTCTCCTGTAGTGGGTGGGAAGTGTCCTCCATTATGGATGCCAGCTTGGCCAACATCCTCCTTTCTCCCACTACCTCCACTGAATCCAGTGCTTGGCTCAGTACAGAACTTGCTTTCTTGATGAGCTTGTCTGGTTTCCTCCTCTCTGCTGCCGTGATGCCACACCCCCAGCAGATAATCCCATAGAAGATGGCTGATGCCACCACAGAGTCATAGAAACAGTAGAGCACCCTGACCAGGTGGAGCCTGCTCTGACCTTTCTTATACAGAGCCTGCATATTGTCTGCCCAGTCCAGTCTATTATTCAGGTGAACACCCAGGTATTTGTAGGTCCTAACGATCTCAATATCCCTTCCCTGAATGTTCACTGGAGTCGGTGGAGAGAACTTATTCATCCAGAAATCCACCACCAATTCTTTGGTTTTACCCGCTTTAATCCGGAGGCAGTTCTGCTGGGACCAGTCCACAAAGTTCCTTGTAAGTTCTCTGTACTCTCTTTCATGACCATTAGAGATGTAGAACACAATGGCAGAGTCATCAGAGAACTTTTGTAGGTGGCATGTTATTGTGTTGTAAGTAAAGTCAGAGGTGTAGAGTGTGAAAAGGAATGGGTCCAGGACCGTTCCCTGTAGAGCCCCTGTACTGTTCGCCTCTCAGCGCTGAGGTCTTGGGTTCAAGTCCCCATCTGAGCAGTTTCCATGTTCTCCCCGTGTCTGTGTGGGTTTCCTCTGGGGTCTCTGGTTGTCCAAAAATATGGAGGTCAGGTGAATTGGATAATCTAAAAAATTGTCCGTGGGTACATGTGTGTCACCCAGCGATGCACTGGCGCTCTGTCCTGGGCTTAGTTGAATAGTGCAATGCCCTGCCCTGTGCCCAGTGAGAGGGTAGGGGACTAACCACGACCCTGCTAAGGATTAAACGGGTGTGATAATGGATGGATGGATGGATGGATATGAACATTTTATGATGAGTCTAATATAAGTGGTCTAAAATTACTCTTAAATGAATGTTCTGTCCTTCTCCTGTGAAGGTGATGGACAGAGAGCAGATGGGATGGAGTTGGGGTTGGGGTTGAACTTGAAGGTTCCAAAATCCTATTAATCAATCAATAGCTTGTGCTAATGCAGCTGTATTAATCTAAAAAAGTGAAGTTTCACATCTACATGGACATGGACACACATCCACATCCACACAATTTGTAGCAGATTTATTTGAATTATTTATCCCTTAAGTGGTCACAGATTTTTGGATGGGCAGCCTACATTGGTCCTCTTTTAAGATTCAGCACATTCTCTCTCTCTCTCTCTCTCTCTCTCTCTCTCACACACACACACACACACACTTTTTCTCTCTTTCTTTCTCTCTCCATCACTGTTTCTCTTTTTTCCTCTCTTTGAAGCCGTGGCCTCAAGGCCGTGCTTCACAATTCTATAATAATCACTTTTAAACATTCCAACTAAAGCTCCATCCTAAAGCCGCCAATAAACACTCTAATAGCCAATAGCATTTCACAGCTCATGAATATTCAGCAGAAGGTTGAGATAGTGTGGCCTCATCGGGCATCAGAGTGGGAACCACATTTTTCACTGTTTCTCTTTTTCTGTTCTTGTCATGAGGGCTTGTTTCCCATTAATAGTGAACATGTCTGTTCAAATCACTTTCCAGGCACACCCACACACACACACACACACACACACACACACACACACACACACACACACAAATGGTTCCATTTATCTACTTTATTCCATATAAATTTAATTCCATGTGGAGTAATAATTATACTGCATAGACTGTATATACACTGCTCAAAAAAATAAAGGGAACACTAAAATAACATCCTAGATCTCAATGAATAAAATATTCCAGTTGAAAATCTTTATTTATTACATAGTGGAATGTGTTGAGAACAAAATAACATAAAAATGATCAATGTAAATTAAAATTATTACCCCTTGGAGGTCTGGATTTGGAATCATACTCAAAATCTCATACCACCCTCATGGAGTCTGTTTCTGACAGTTTGAGCAGAAACATGGATATTAGTGGTCTGCTGGAGGTCATTTTGCAGGGCTCTGGTTCTGCTCCTCCTGTTCCTCCTTGCACAAAGGAGGAGGTAGTGGTCCTGCTGCTGGGTTGTTGCCCTCCTACTGCCCCCTCCATGTCTCCTGGTGTACTGGCCTGTCTCCTGGTATCTGCTTCATGCTATGGACACTGTGCTGACAGACACAGCAAACCTTCTTGCCACAGCTTGCATTGATATGCCATCCTGGATGAGCTGCACTACCTGAGCAACTTCTGTGGGTTGTAGACATCTCCTCATGCTACCTCTATGGTGAGAGAACTGACAAAATGCAAAAGTGACCAAAACATCAGCCAGAAAGGATGAGAACAGAGAAAAGGTCTGTGGTCACCACCTGCAGAACCACTCCTGTATAGGGGTTGTCTTGCTAATTGCCTCTCATTTCTACCTGTTGTCTGTTCCATTTGCACAACAGCAGGTAAAATTGATTCACAATCAGTGTTACTTCCTAACTGGACAGGTTGGTTTCACAGAAGTGTGGTTGACTTGGAGTTACATTGTGTTGTTTAAGTGTTCCCTTAATTTTTTTGAGCAGTAATGTATATATGTGAAAATTATTGAAATGATTAAAATAATGTCCCATTTCAGTGCATAAGCCTAAGCTAAATACCCATTTCAGCTCCTTCAGATGGCACTGCACCAAGAACCATCATTCATCAACAGCTGATGTGATCATCAAAAAGAACAAAGTTTTTATACATTGATTGCCTCCTAATGGCATGACAGTGGTGCCCCAATGGCCACAATTGACAGACAGGAATAATAACTCTGATGATGCATCACAGTGGACCAGTTAACCTATAATGCACACAGGAGAATGAGGAGAGTGTCAGGGGTGTTAGTTTATTGAACACTTGAGTCAAAAATAGTTTTTCACACTAATTTTGCAAAAATAAAGCATCCACCCACCCGTTTGTCACTCACCCACGCATTCGTTGTTCAATCTGGCTTTGTTTCTCATTAATAACGCTCAAAACAAACTAAAACATGTCAGTAAAGTGATGGTGCGCAGCACTACTGCCTGAAAACAGGTGTGAAAACAAATGACGGTCGAGAACTTGTGTATAAATAAAACAGAGCCTGCTGGACCACACTGGCACTCTCTAAAACAGAGCGTAAACCCGTAAGAGTGATATTAAATGTTCATTTATCTTTTTCATTAGTCTTTTATATTTATTTCTTATTGTGTTCTGTGTGTAAAACTATAATTATTCTATATAACATTTATTTTTGTGAATATTTTTTTTTTCTGGAACAGATTAATTGGATTTACATTATGTCTTATGGGAATTATTGCTTCAGTTATGGTTTGTTTCAGTTATCATCAGGCACTTTAGAACAGATTAATGACAAAATCAGAGGTTACACTGTATGTATATGTATATACATTCATACATACATACACAGAAAGAGAGCAGAGGGACCTTCACAGCATTTCTCTGAAGGGAGGAGGTGTTTTTTGTTTGTTTGCTTATTTCAGTAGTTTTATATTTTTACTTGTATCCCTACAGGTAAGAAGGAAAAATGAGCACCTCTTTAATTACTATTACATCAAAGCTTCTTGATGTTAACACCAATTATTTCTGGGGTCGCTGAAGAATGAAAGAGAGAGTGAGAGACAGAAAGTTAGAGAGAAAGCTAGAGGTTGATTTAGTGCCTGGGAGCACTAAAGTAAACCAAACAAAATGAGAAAGTGCAAGGAGGCAAAGTTTGTTCTTGAAATTATGTGTACAGTGTGAAGGTGTCCTTTTGGAGAAGTGGGTAGGTGTCAGTGGTTTGTTTTTTTGGACGGGGGCTGGTTAAAGGATGGGTACAAGCTAGCATTCTGCATTGAAAATCTACATAGTGAGTGTGACGACCTTCTGGTGCCCAATATTGAGCAAAATTACAAAATATCTTAATAATTAATGTTTCATTGTTACTAATAATGCAATCCCTTATTACAATAATGGACATGTATTATATTAATGTGTGTGGTGCTTTTTTGATTAAATAAAAAGTCACTTCAACAGTATAATGATATCTGTATCAATGCATTGGAGTTCATTTAGTAGTTTTATCAGGAGAAATTTAATTAACTGCGTAAATACAATTTGTTTATAATTCACTGAATTTCACTGTTTTTCATTTCATTTTTAGTTAATATCTGTAGTTTTGAAAGATATAAGACAAATATGATGAAGCCAATCAATATGAAGGACATACAGTACACCAACGGATGATAAATATATGTGGTTAAGACCCATAGACACAATAGAGTATAGTGGTAACATCTTTTGCTAACATTTAGATACAGGTTGTTGACTATGCACCAATCCTTGCTGCACCTCAACTCTGTATGCTGACTCATTATCCATGCTGATTAATCCAACCTTAGTCATCAGCATCACAGCAATCAGTGTCATCAGTGAACTTGATGTCAACGATGTGATTTCAATTATGTATGTAAGAGTCAGGAAGGTGAACAGAAGATGACTGAGTACACAGGCCTATGGGACGCTCTGTGCTCAGTGTGGTGGTATTAGAAATGCTGCTCCAGATCCAAAATTACAGAATTCTCCCAGTCAGGATGTCCAGGATCCAGCTGCAGAAGGTGTTCAGAACCAGCAGGCTCAGCTTTCTAATGAGAAGCTGGTGGACAATGAATGAATGAACGTTACACTTTCCTTTATAGTACCCAAGGATGCTTTACAATCAATAGAATCCACTTACACAATAGAATTCAACCACACACGAGAACCAGCACGCTCAGCGTACTCTCAACCTGAAACGGTCCATCTGGAGGACTGCATCAAGCACTAGTGGGATCACCCAGGACATAGTACCAACCATAACTCACACACACCTTGGTAGTTTAGAGTGGCCACTTCACCTAATGTCCGTGTTTTTTTGGACTGTGGGAGGAAACCGGCCTATCCAGAGAAAATCCACACAGACACTGGGAGAACATGAACACTCCACCTAGATGGTGACTTGAACCCAAGACTGAGAGGCAAATATGCTAACCAGCAAGCCACCATGCTGCCCAAATAGTGGGACAATGTTATTGAATGCTGAACTGATGTCTATGAACAGCATTCCAATGTAAGAGTCCTTTTTGGCTATATGGGTGGGGCCTTATTGAGTATGATGGCAACAGCATCATCTATAAAACAGTTGGGGAGATGTCTCATGGTGCTCTTAAAGCACTTCATGATGGTGTAAGTGTGATGAGATGGTTGTCACTGGGGCAGAACACTGAAGACTTCTTTGCTATGGAGACTGCTGGTGGCCTTGAAGCATGTTGGGACGAATGGTGCTTCTCAGAGAGATGCTGAAGATGTTTGTGAGAACAACTACTGTATGTTCACTCAGTATTCAGCCAGGGCTGGTCTAGCAGCCTTGAATGGGTTGACTCTGTGCAGGGTTTTCCTCACATTAGCTCAGTCAGACACAGTACCTGGTTGAAAGGAGTCTTTCTCACAGTCACATCATTCTGCATTTAAATACTTCGGTCTTGTTGTTGTAGCCAGTCACTGGCTGCATAAATGTGTCCCATACAGTTTGCTTTGAACAGTCCCGAAGTCCTGGGAAGATTTCAGAACCAGTTTGTGGTGCATTATGAGCAATCTCTATGCTGGAATTAGCATTACAAAAATGTGGTCATGGTGGGAGTGGGACTCCACCTTGTATGTGCCAGAGTTGTTGATGTAAACAAGATCCAATGATTTGCAAAATCCACATTTGGATGGATTTTTGATTGAAATCTCTGCTGATAAGTCTATGGTCAGTGTTTGGCATTTCACTAATACCCCCATGCTGTTCACTGAGTGCCTATTTCTGCTCATGCTGGGGATATGCACATTGTGACTGTGTGAAGTCCTTCAGTAAGTAAAATGGTCTGCATCCATTAATTACAACCCCACATGTGAAGAATACCTACATGATTTTGAGTTTTTTCACCATTTTGTGCAAGTATATATGGTATGCATACATATTTGCATACATGTATATTGTATGTATACAAAAGGATCCCTCGTCCTATCTTACTGGTCAGGGCTGTCTCTCTGACTGCATGAAATGAAGCTAGCTCTTCTAGATAAATGATACCATCAGGTATGCTTGCATGAAGCCACGGTTCTGAAAACCAAAAATGCAGCAGTCTTTAAAGTCATTCTGGGTAGTCACCTGGAGTCAGATGTAATACAGTTTATTATTTAGCCCAGGCTGCTTCCCATGAATCCACTTTTTTGCTAATTGCTAATTTGCTAATCCAGTCATTGATGACATCAAACACAGAGATCTGGGTTGATGCTTTAGATTAGGTTTTGGGTTGAAGGTAAGGGCCAGGTGAGATGTAGGGTTGAAGTTAACATTAAGTTTAGGATTAAGGAAAGGGTTAGTGTTGATTAAGATTAAGATTCACCTCCTTCATCAAAAATTAATCAAAGCTTATGGGCAGCCCTATCCATGGCACCCAGGGAGCAGTTGGGGGTTAGTTGCCTTGCTCAAGGGCACTTCAGTCATGACCTGTCTGGGGATTGAACCAGCAGCCTTCTGCTCACAAGACCAGATCCCTAATCACCAGACCACGGCTGCCTGATGAGAATTAAACTGAATCTGTATAATGTAAGCAACACATTACGTCTATTTCTTGTAACACATCAATACATCAAGTTAAAGATGAGCTATTATACCCCTCTTTCACAGTTCACTTTGGGAAATGTTCTACGTTGTTTTCTTTCTCAGTCTTTCTCAACAGCCCTGCTCAGAATGGTTGTTTGAATGTTTAGTCCCACTCACCACACCTCCTCTACCCAGTGAGAATAACATGCTTGACAGAGTCTCTCCACTTGATGATATGTGAGATGACTTCAACTATCAGCCGCCTCAAAGTTGAAGAATCGTTTTTTTGGGAATGGACTCCCCACTTAGAGAAGCCTGGACCAGTCCCGATACTCAGAGACCTGTTATCTCAAGTACACAGGCAAATATTCCACCCACACATGGACCACCTGGCCCTGTGGTTTTGGCCCATGAAAGGTTAAATCTAAGCACGGTTGAATTGCCACTTAACATGGTCGTGGCCATTCAGTGCACTAGGGCTTCAACCACGCACACACAGTATGACAGCCAGAGGCGTGTGTTTGAGCCGTGATGTGATTGCAGAGGAGTCATTTGCTTTCAGTGCTCAGTTTCAGATGTGTTGTGCTTTTGCAAAGCAAGTGACTGGCTACCTTCATCAGCGTGCCTGTCTACTCAGTGTGTCACAGTACATGAATGTACACTCCTATTCAGGGCTTTGACTGGTCCTCTACTGTATGTCTTGACATATACATTGGAAAGCATGCAGTGCTGGCATGCTGATTCAGAAGAAGAACGTACAATTACTTGTGTAGCCCTGTGAAGGAGGTGATTAGTGACAACCAGCCCTTATAACTGAAAGTATCCTAGCCAGCTGTATCACAGTCTGGTATGGGAACTGCACTGTCGCTGACCTCAAGTCACTACAGCGAGTGGTGATGACCTCGATTGACAGTGACTCCACTTCCATCAATTGAGGACATCCAGAGGAAACACTATCTGCACCGAGTTCACAGCATTCACCTCCCACCCTGCTCACAGTCAATTTGCCCCTTTGCCCTCTGGTAGGCACTTCAGGTGCCTCCGAACCAGGACAAGCAGACTAAAGAACAGCTTCTTCTTCAGAACTATCTCCTTACTGAACTGTGTTCACCGCCAAGACTCCCATATCTAAATTTTGATAGTGCTATTCTTCTGCATCAACTACAAATTATAGATTTTACATCATCACAGCTTTTATTGGAAATATCCATTTGGCCCACATGTATCATAACAGATCTGGTCCACTTCTGGCACAGATGTGGCAGTGTTACCTACATATGAACCATCATTGGCCCACATATTAAAAAACCTATTTGGCCCACATGTTCTTAAACAGATGTGGTCCACTTCTGGCAAAGACATGGCACTGTTACCTACATTTGGCTGATATGTGGCCCTAAGCTGGCGCATATGTGGACTACATCTTGCAACTGCGAGAGGTCTGCCCAAGTGTCATCAATCCATGTGGCTAGTAGGCCAATTGACATGGGGGATGAGGGCCAGATGTGGGCCAGACTTACTTAATTATTACCATATTACTTAATAGTTGACAGGGGTATGTGATCTTTAAAACAAGTCCCCTCTTTAGCCGTGTCACAATGACAGAAGACCTAAGAGTTGTTTAGACTTTCCAGGCTTTGCTGAAGTCAGTGATCGGGACGTGTTATGGCCACTAGATAAGATGCTGGAGTCACTGGAGCTGAACAACAGGATGTTAACTAGACATTGATGTAGTCATACTGATAAAACGTTCTAATTTCTTTCTGTTTGATTTACCTATAATCTGCATAAAGGTATAAAAGCTTTGACGGAGTTTGTGTTAATTTGGGGGAGGGGACACTTAAGTGTGATCTCACCTTCTCACTTTGTTCTCTCTCTCTCTCTCTCTCTCTCTCTCTCTCTCTGTCTCTCTCTCTCTCTCTCTCTCTCTCTGGGTTGTGTAATCGTAATGCTGAAACATTTTTAGTAAACTTTTGTATCTTTTTACTTGGACTAATTGTCAACTTTTCATCTTTTGAGTTTGTCATATAACTGTCATCAAACTCTATTTAAGTCATGCTGGGGTAAAAATGACCCAACACTTGGTTCCCTTTAACAGTAATCTCACCCCATCTCCCTCCTTGCATTTCACAATGGAAAAGCAGTCTTGAGAATTGATGGACATGGGAAAGTGTTGGCTCCTGAGTCACTGTCCTGATTTGGCACTGCCAGATGTGTTGAGATTGGTGCTTCCGTGGTTGGTCACACAAGAGGGGCACCTCCCATAATGAGGTACCTCACTCATGTTTCAGAAAAAGGATTTTTAATGTTAAATACACAACATAGAGGCCTAGCTTTAAACCCCACCATACTGTTACAGTTATACTAGCTGGGTGTGTGGTTTGTGCAGTGTGACATGGTTAACTGTGTGGGAGCATTAAATTTGACAAGACCTGTCAACCCACACCCACACCTCTTTTTCTTTCACTTTCACACATGCTATCACCTATATAGTCCTCTTTTGGACTTTTTCTGTGTCTTATTCAAACATACCACACACACACACACACACACACACACACACACACACACACACACACACACACACTCTCTCTAACTGAGACATGTGTAAGCATCACTCCTCCATAAGGACACCTTCACACCTCCTTACAACTTCACACCTGACTACCTTTAAGACACACACACACACACACACACACACACACAGCTGAAGGACAGGGTCAGATAGTGTCTGGCTGTGCTGTTAGATTATCACTGCTTGACTCTTGGCTGGAAATCTTTGCTCGGACATTACGCCTACAGTGCTGCCCCAGCCATCTACCCCATAATTATAGCCCCTGGGTTTGTTACCATGACAACAGGGTGTGTGGGCACTAGGTAGAACCACAGAGTCCAGTATAATCCCTAGACATTTAGCTTAGAACACCTGCATTAATCTCTTAGAGGTTATGTGAATAAACACTGCGCTAGAGAGAGAGAGAGAGAGAGAGAGAGAGAGAGAGAGAGAGAGAGAGAGAGAGAGAGCGCAACATCATTAAATGAGTAACATCACCTGCTGTTCTGCTTGCAATTAAATAGGACATAATCTGCTGATACACACCTTTCACAATCTGTCCACAATCTACAACATCCTTTCAAAGACAGTGAGGGGGGGAGAGAGAGAGAGAATGTGAAGTAATAGACATTGACGGGAAATGATGAATTGAAAAGGTTTTAAATTAAATGATTAACTCTTCATCCAGCATCTACACACTGTCCTCTGTTTTCATCGTAACACTCATCTGATAATAGTGCTGAGACATTAGCCAGGACATCCCAAACAACAAATAAATTATTGTGAGCACACATGCACACACACACAGAGAGAGAGAGAGAGAGAGAGAGAGAGAGAGAGAGAGAGAGAGAGAGAGAGAGCGCAACATCATTAAATGAGTAACATCACCTGCTGTTCTGCTTGCAATTAAATAGGACATAATCTGCTGATACACACCTTTC
>BRDA01014906.1:0-20136 GCA_036984385.1 Crenuchus spilurus | reverse complement strand
AATATTGACATTTGCCATCTCCACATCATTGCATTCAGTTTTTATTCACAATTTGTATAGCGTCCCAACTTTTTTGGAATCCGGTTTGTACTTAGCAGGGTCACGGTTAGTCACCTACCCCCTCACTTGGTGCAGGGCAGGGCATTACACTATCCAACAAAGCCCAGGACATGGTGCCAGTCCATCGCTGGGTGCACACACACAGGCACAATTTTTAGAGTACCCAGTCCACCTGACCTCCATGTTTTTGGACTGTGGGCGGAAACCCATACACACACCGGCAGAACATGGAAATTCCACCCAGATGGGGACTCGAACCCAAGATCTCAGCACTGAGAGGTGAGCGTGCTAACCACCAAAGGATGATAATCTTTTTTTTTTTTTTTTTTTTTTTTAATGTATTTTTTTTAATATATTTTTATATATATATATATATATATATATATATATATATATTGTTTTATTATTATTATTATTATTATTATTATTATTAATATTATTATTATTATTATTACACATCATAATGTAAGCAGCGAGAGAGAAGAAAATGATAGTGTGTTTACAAACTTCATTTGTGTTCATAATTTAATACAAAAAGTTTGTAAAGTTTGTAATTGTAATTGTCATATATTTAATATTAATTACATCTAAAGTGACACATTTTAATCCTTTTTTAAACTGTTGATAATGTTTGAATAGTGATTTACTCAAAATGAAATATTCTAATAATCCGAGATTCTGGATTTCAGATTTTTCTGAGCAATAAACCAAACTGACCAACATTAAAACAAAAAAGTAATGAAACGTGTCACTTTACATGTAATGAATATAACATATATGACAGTTTACCTTTTTGGCTGAAATTATGAATAATCAACTTTTTCACAATATTCTGACAAAACCTTTAAAACATAAAACATTTACTATTATTAACTTTCTGCTCAAATATATATTTTCAGATTCAGTTACAATCCGCCATCAAATATTAGGAAGTCTGCTAAGACATTTCCAGCACTGTTTATTCCCTCTCTGCTGTGTTACTATGGCCTGAAAGATGTAATGTAATGAAAAAATGTAATGGCATTTTCAAAATAGCCCAATGTGGCAGAAAAACCTGCAAACCTGGCAACTCTGACCCAGAGTATTTTGGTATTATGACCACCGCACTGTATAACCACATTACCCAGTTATTTATGTATTCAATCTGTTATTTAGTCATTTTTATTCATGACCTTATTTTCCCTCCATCTCTTTATCTGTGTTACATTTGTACCTTTACATGTAAATACAGTAATACAGTCCTATACTGATGTTTGAGTCCCAAACAAATAGAACTGAGCTCTCCGTTTCTGTGCTACTGAAGGGCGTTATGAGATGAATCTACTTAATGTCCCTTCAGTGTTGTGTAGGTGTAAGGGGCCTGTAAGGGACCACCCATGTGGAGCGGCAAATTGGACCTGTAAGACAACACTTCTGTGGACTGGCAATTGGCTGCCCTTTTCTGGTCATCGTTACTGGGTTGCTTCCTCCTCTGGCTCAGCGGTTGGTCGATGGGGCAAACCACTTTTTTTGTTATTTTCATAGGAAGACTAAGAGGATTTGTTTTTGGCGCCTGAGGAAGAAGTGCGCCAATAAACCCGCGAGCCTGGCGAGCTACGGCCGTAATTCCTGGCGTGGTGCGGTACTGTAGCTCCTCCTCCTTTTTGGCATTCAGTGAACCATGGAAGCTTCCCGTAGCTGATGTAGCAGTTCTGGTAGAGAGGCTTTCCCGCCCTAGGCCCCTTTAAGGAGCATAACTCCCCTGAGGTGGCACAGCACCTGTAGATCATGGGAATCTGTTTATACCTACCCTGGGTGGCAGCGCACCTTGAGAAAGGGTAGAGCTTCTGCTTTTAGTACCATTTTTCATCCCCAGCTGTGGCATTTATTGTTTGTTTCATTTCATTCATTCATTCATTCATTCATTATCACACCCGCTTATTCCTTATCAGGGTCGCGGTTAGTCCCCCACCCCCTCACCGGGCGCAGGGCAGGGCATTACATTAATCAACTAAGCCCAGGACAGGGCGCCAATCCATCGCTGGGCGACACACAGACACACACACACATACATACATACATACACACCTACGGACAATTTAGAATACCCAATTCACCTGATCCCCATGTTTTTGGACTGTGGGAAGAAACCGGAGTCCCCGGAGGAAACCCACGCAGACACGGGGAGAACATGGAAACTCCGCTCAGATGGGGACTCGAACCCAAGACCCCAGCGCTGAGAGGCGAACGTGCTAACCACTAAGCCACCGTGCCGCCTTCATTTCATTTTCACTGTATTTTTCATTTATTGTTTTAGTTTTTTTTGGGGGGGGGTGTTTTCCCTTTATATTTTAGTTGCTGCTCCCGTCTCTGCTTTTGAATCGTAAAGTGTTAGCATCTGTTTGTTTTTTTCCTTAAAACAGGACCATGTTCCAGAGGGTGCTTGACTCCGCCCTCTGGCTCACATTGGTGCCGTGACAACAGCCTGATATAAATAAAGTCTGGGACAAAAAAATCTAAAGGCTGCAACATTTTTAGTGTTCAGCAGTACATTTATTATTATAATACAAATCAGAAAACACATTTTCTGATCATTTGAAGGGTCAAGTCAAGATTTTGTATTTATTTCATGCAGTCGATGTATAAAACACTAAGATTTGGGCTCAGACAGAGAATTCTAAACTATACTGAGGACTGTAAAGAGGTTCAAAGTTTAACTTCCTATAAGAGCTACACGTCTTGGTCACTATTTCGCACTATTACTATAGTAGGATATTAACTGACTTTATAGTAATTGTGTAGAAACTGTACATCTAAAGGCAGCTCAGTGTGGTTGTGTCAAAGGTAATTTGATACAGAACTGATGTATTTGAGTTATATATGATGTAAGACAGGCCATAAAGCCATTCATTTCAATGCGCACATCCAATCTGTATGAAAATCTCTTTTTCACACAGAGATTCATCCAGAGTGTGCCGTCATCTCCCGACACACACCTTCTCTTTATACTGGAATCCAATACGCATTTCCTTCTATAAATACTCTCATTTTTTCCTTCTATACGTACCGCAGAAAGAAATAGAACCGCTGTTCTTCAGTGTAAGAATAATAACAGTCCAAGGACAGAGGCGGTGAGCATCCTCTCAGCCTCTCTCCCTCGCCATCTCTGATCCTACATCACAACATTAACCAGCGCCTGACCTTTAGGTTCTCCAGTGAGTGCAGCAGGCTTCCACACCATCACACCAGCTGCTCCCTCGCTCAGCTGCCTCAGCCTGACTCCTGCCTCTAGCTGCCACAACGTATTTCACACCAGCTCGCTCGTCCATACCGTGCCCCCCTGGACCTCCGTCACCACCTTCTCACACCACCTGGCAGGCTTTCACATGGCCCGCAAAGCCTGAAGGTACACGCAAGAGCTCAAATCCAGTCTCCAACTTTTATTATCACAGTATTATAAGTACTGTTGTTATTAGCAACAGAATAGAAGAGACCAATAGAGGTATGTAAATACTGATAAACTCGAGTATCGCAATATTTTGTTTCGATTCTCAGACACAGAGTACAGGTTTTTAATTATGTTTACATATAAAGATTGATGGTTCATTCTGTCCCTGACCTCTAGATGGCAGTGTTGTCATCGAACTTCAGCCATTGACTCTTCTACTCCAATGTAAACAAAAAATGTATTGGTGTACAGTTTTCCTAAAATTAGACTGAGAAAAGTCACAACATATCTCATCAGTAAAAATTGGCAGTGCTCTCTCTGGGAAGGTAGATGGCGCTCACACTCTCCCTATCACTGCAATGTCCGCTGGCTCAGGCGTCTACTGATTGGTCCAATCGGAGCTGGGGACCCTGTGTGCCTTCCTCCTAGCACGTTAGGCTCTCCAGTGACGGTGTATCAGCGGTGGTTCAAAAAGAAGCGGTGGCTGCATCACACGCAACGGAGGAGGCTTGTGCTTGCCTGCACCCTCCTAGAGTCAGGGACATTGAAAAGTGATGGGGAGAGGCCTAACGGAGGGGAGGGGCTAATTGGCGACCACTACATTGGGAAGCGGATAAAACTGGCAAAAACCTAAAAATAAATTATATTTTAAAAAAAGTGTTGTACACATAAAACATTCACATCACTACATCAAAAATAAAAATCACACACATGACAAATTAAAAGCCAAACGATAAAAATACGTTTTTAGCCTTGTTTTAAAAACTGAAACTGAGGGGGCTGACTGAATGTCCAGTAAAAGGCTGTTCCAGAGTCAATGTATAATGAATGAAAGAATGTCACACTTACACAGCGTCTTCTCAAACCCAAAGACGCTTTACAATTAACACACTCCATTTACACACACTCAACCACACACACCAGCGAGAAGAAGCAGCCAGTTGCGCACAGCGTACTCTCAACCGCAAAGCGACCGTCCACCTGCAGGACTGCATCGAGAACTAAGGGGGATCACCCAGGACAGAGTGCCAACCATATCTGGGCATAGACACATACATTCATTCACACACACCTGGATAATTTCAGAGTAGCCAATTCACCTGATCACCATGTTTTTGGACTGTGCGAGGAAACCCATGCAGACACGTGGAGAACATGGAAACTTAACCCAGATGGGGACTTGAACCCAAGACCTCAGCGCTGTGAGGTGAACCACCAAGTCACCGTGCCACCCAGATCACCACATACAGTAGAGCAAACAAGTTCAATTGTGACCCACACTTCCTGTTTTAATCTGGCCCAAATACCACCATGGAATGGCAGTGTAGGTTTGTCAGAAGATGGGTGAAGGAACATTCAACTTGCATTTGTGCCCCATGTGGCCCAAAGCCTGATAGTTGTTAAGTCCTGAATGTAGCTGGCTGCAGTTGTGTGTAGCCTAAATGCAACCTAGTGTGTTAAATAATTATATGGCATTTCTGTGTTTCTGTGCCCACAGTTCACTTATTATTGCCATGAGTGCCATAAATGTACAGTATGTTGCCCCAATAGTAGCTACTATATATTACTGTACTGTACTGTCTCAGGGAGCTCCCATGCCTGTTTACCTTCTGGCTCTCTCCTTTTAAGTAGGCTGTTCTAGATAGTTTATTGGAGTTAATAACCACACTCTGATATGTCTCATAATCCCCCTGCTCTATAAATCCAAACAGAACTAATTCCATTTTTGTCTTTTTCCGAGTGAGTGATTGCCCATCGATCCGGTCCAAGGCTGATGGAAGACTGATTACTATTCTCTGCATGATGCTTCCCTGGATCAGCTTCCCACCAACAACCAACTACTGTGGCCTGCTCCAGATGCCCTACTCTACTGCCCACATTAGAGTTCATATGGACTTTCTGGCCGTTATTATTGCTACCTCTACTGTCAACATATCAGTTCACCTGAACATTACAACAACATCATATGATTATGATTTATCACAAACTTAGAATTAGCAGACCAGAGGAGGATGGGTCCCCCATGTGAGTCTGGTTCCTCCCAAGGTTTCTTCCTCCAGCTCTGAGGGAGTTTTTCCTTGCCACTGTCACCGTTGGCTTGCTCACCGGGGATTAGGGATTAATGATGATGTCTGTTATTACTAACCCTGTAAAGCTGCTTTGTGACATCAGTTGTAAAAAGCGCTTTATAAATAAAATTGATTTGATTTGATTTGATTTGTACCAGAACACTACGGTGTAAAAGATGAATAATCATTAACAGCACAGAGTTTAGGGGGGTAACAGCACTGCAGCCCTGCTTGTCTAATGCTAATCAATTGCATTTACTTTATTGTAACTTAAATGCGAGTTCAAATTACGTGGCAATCAGTAGCTGTTTAGAGTGGATGGTTGTGGAGTTGTGAACTACAGCGTGCCTGCAGGGAAACACATGAAAATGACCTTCATGGTAATTGCCGTACATATGTAGCAGATACAGATCAGACTGAAATGCTGTGAAGTTTTCCTTTAATGAGCTTAACACAACTGAGTCACTTCACCTAAAGCACACGTAACATGTCTTCACACCTCCCTGCCTAACAGAAGGGGTTGGGTGGGGTTGCTGGGATAGTGGGAGATAAGTGGAAAAAATTTGGTGTGGGAATAAAAGTGGCCCCTGCGCTCAGCCTCCTCCGGTACTCCTAAATGGATGATGGAGAAGGATGCAGTGCTGCATTCCTCACAGGAGCTGCAGACGAGTCCTGCTCAGATCCTGCAGTGGAAGGTAAACACAAGTGACATCCTGGTGAACTGCGCCGGATAGTGCACAACCATTACCAGCTGACCTCAGGGTTAGCCGGCTTAGACTCCATATGGCTGCTCACGAAATGAGCCAACACTCATTCAAGCAGCGCAGCTGTCACTCAAGGACAGCAAAGGAGAGAAAATAGCAATAGTGAGAGACACAGATCACGTTTCAGTGATTTTACTGGATCCTAGTGCAGTCATTTAAGATTCCAGCACATTGATTAGCTGCTAATTAATCTACTTTTGTGAAAGTGTACAATTATTAACCAATGTGCTTCCACACAGAGGAATTTGACCTCATTGGTGGGGGCTGGCCAATAGAGGGCGCTAGGGCCTAATGCTGGAAAATGTTTTATTATTTTCATTTTTAAAATAAACATGTTTTAAATAATCAAAACCTATTAATGTCTGTGCTAAACATGCACAATAACATGTAATATATCAAATATAATGAAAATATAATGGGGGAAATTAACTTCCTGGTTCATTCTCCCTCTCTTCTAAGGCAACAGAAATATCTCCCAGTCAGAGCAGCAGCAGCCAATCACTGACCTGCTGACACAAGATACCCGCATAGCAACAGAAATGTAGCCAATTAGCATCCTTGAATCTGTTGGCTTCATTTATCTCCCCCAGCAGAGTGTGTCAGTGGTTTTAGGAGCGTCTGACGTTATTGATGTAATACATGTGTGTAGAAATGCTAAAATTTAGTCTTAATAGTGTTTTTGCTCATTTTATTATAGATGTTAGTGACTCAGCTGGTAATCTAATGATACATACTGTACTTTCTGTCTTTACACATTTACATGTAATGACAGTTTTTATTAATTATTAGTCTTTAATTACCATTAAATAGTGACGTCATCACAGAGCTCTGCTGTCCTGCAGTCTGTGTTTAGTAATACTGGGACTGAAAATGACTCAAACAGCCACACCTACATTATTTTTCACCAGCCAGTACTGCTCTGCATTTAACCCATTCATGCAGTGTAGCACAGAATTGCAGCCGGTCCGCACCAGAATTATATGTTTTTCTATTAAAACCATCTCCAAGTGTCTTCCTTATTGACTTCCAGGTCCATTTCGACAGCACTTTTAGACACTCAAAGCTCCTAGACACATGACAACCACCACCAACGATCAGCATCCACCTGCAGCCGGTCCGCACCAGAACTCTCAGCACACATTAGCTATTAGACAAAGAGGAGAGGAGAGACTGAGCCACGTTATGAAGATGGAGGTGATCAGGAGTGGGACATTTAGTCAGGACATCAGGGTAACAGCCTCGACTATTTTAGAGGAAATGAATCCACTGAGCATACAGGTGCACTTTGTACAGACTGTCCATCTGTATACTCTGTTCCCCCTGTTCTCCAGTGATCAGGAGCATGTGGATCATTCTCAGTGACACTGACGTGGTGGTGGTGTGTTAACAGCATCAGGTGGGCACCAATGTCTCTGACTTGGGTGTGTCTAACAGAGTGGACAGATAATCTCCAGCAGCTTTGCTGTGTCGATCCACGAGCAGCACATCACAGACTAACACACCACCACCACGTCAGTGTCACTGAGAATGATCCACTTGCTCCTGCCATTGAAGAACAGGACAACGTATACAGACAGACAGAAGGACTACAGTCTGTACAAAGTGCATCAGCGGAGATAAACTGGACAATGAGTGTAAAGGTTTTAATATTACAGCTGATTGAACACAATGTGTTCCCTATTAAAACGTAGACACCATTAAACCAAAGCAATTACTGCCAAAATTAGGACAACAAACAATGTGGTAACATTTATTCATGAGGACATTAGATACACGTTCGATTTAATATGTTAGGAGCCCTACAGGTGTCTCCTAAAGGCCACGTTAACGCATGTAAAGCTCATGCTCAGAGTCTGACTCAGATGAAATCATAATTGGCTCTCTGTGCTGACCGCTTATCACATTCCTTCACACGGCGACCGGTGCTGCAGCCTTCTCTGAGCACTCTGGGAAATGGACGGCAACAGTACACTTCAACGTCAGCAGTAAAGGAACGGATTTGACTGCTTTAATGAAAAGAGAGGGAGGGAAAGGCTTAGCAGCCAAAGACCAAACTATGACAATTCTCCACACTAGGATCTGACAGCAGACATTCAGAGCTCCGGTCTCTCTCCGGATAATATCCTCCGCAGGCGCTGGAGGGGGGATATGCTCTGTGATCCTAATGAGGCACTAAAGGTGTGTGAGAGAGAGAGACAGAGAGACACCCTGCAGACGAGTGACTCTCACTGTACTTATAATATTACAATGCCAGCACCGTATCATCCTCCCGGCAGTGTACAGAACATTTATTACACTCGTTTTCTAAAAAGGCGTGTACCGAGGCTCCAGAAGTACGAGAGCTGATGAAAGGAGCATCTCAGAGGTCCTGGGGTTCCTCTAAGAGAATGTGACCATATTCAGAAAAGCAATGCCTGCCCACTGCTGGACTTCACCTTGAAAGTTTCCTTCTGGAAATGGGCTGCAGACAATTAAAATCACAGCCGAAGTGCTTTGTAACGAGTCTGAGGCTCTAACGAGCTGCAAGGTGCCTCAACAGCAATCACTGAGTGGCGGCCATATTGGTAATGGCATGGCCCAGCACAATGGAGTGGTGAAGGTCAACTACAGTGTAATACTGCAGTCTAGATCTACTATATTATCAACACGGGATACCATGAAGGTTCCACATAAATGGATCCAGAGGTCCAAGCATTAAGTCAAGTCTAAACACAACATCAACCATCCAGGTGAGTCCACACTGAAGCTGAGTGACATAAAATCACAACTCTGACATAGTATCATTGGCATCTAAACAAATTCTCTGAAATGGTAACTTTACACTACTTAAAAGAGACGGTTCTTCAAGGGTTCTTTAGTAAAGAAAATGGATCTATATAAAACTTAAATAACCCAAAGGGTTCATTTCATGGTGTTAGGGTTCTTCAGGCTGATGAGTAATGTGCTGTAGATGGTCCTATTCAGAAACTTTCTGAAAAATAGTTCTGCAATCTTAAAAGAGATGGTTCTTCAAGGTTCTTTAGTAAAGAAAACGATTCTATATAAAACTTAAAGAACCCAAAGGGTTAATTTCATGGTGCTAGGGTTCTTCAGACTGATAAGGAATGTGCTGTAGATGGTCTTACACAGAAACCTTCTAAAAATAGTTAAGAAAGATGGTTCTTCAATGGTTCTTTAGTAAAGAAAATGGTTCTATGTTCTATCTCCTTCTCATGTATAAAAGGTTCTTTTCATTGATGCAGAAAGTGTTGTAAACACTTTGTGAAAATGGTTCTACAGTATATAGCTCCCAAAAGGGTTCTGCTGTAGTTATGATGCCAAGCTTGTACTAATAGAGGAACCCTTTGTGGTGCTATAAAGAACCATTTTCAAAAGACTTCTCTACAGAAGCATCTACAACACATTCCTCATCCATCTGAAGAACCCTTTCATTATGCAAAGAACCCTTTGGTTTCTTTGAGTGTTCATGGTTCTATATAGAACCATGTTCTTTACTAAAGAACCCTTGAAGAACCATCTTTTTTTAAAAGAATGTACAGTATATAGCCCCAAAAAGGGTTCTGCTACAGTTATGATGTCAAGCTTGTAATAATAGAGGAACCATTTTTGCTAAATAGAACTATTTTCAGAAATCTACAGCACATTAGAAAGAACCTTAGAAGAACCCTCTCTTTTAGGGTGAATGTCAGTGTATCGAGATGTCATTCAAAGCAGTTGTAGAGCTTTTCTATTCATCCAATTATGACATTTTCATCCAATATGAAGAGCTCAGATTATCCCCAAAATAATGACATTTTAAGACAAAACTGTCACATATCATCACACATTGTGACCGCAGCGCACTCGGCTGTGGTCTAATTCGCTGTTCTGAGCCGGAACCACCTGTGAGCACAATGGGCTGACGTAGATTCTGTTACAGAGGTGATGAAAACATCTCATTCTTCTGCACAATGTGGAACTTGTATAGGCTACTATCAGCAGCCTCCAGCTCATACAGTATGAATGACAGCGCAGGATTATCTGTTAGCATGGTAGTTTTAATGACGGCAATTACAGTCATTCACTATGTATAGACAAAAGTATTGGGACACCTGCTCATTCCCTTTCTTCTGAAATCAAAGCTATAACAAGAGCTAAAGAGATTTAGTTGGAGGGCAGGGAAAGCTTGCTACTAGATTTTGGAGCACTGCGTGAGATCAGGATGTTCGATGACCACCAACACTTCATCACCCAACTCATCCAAGTGCTTGATGGAACCACACTCAATGCTGCAGGGCTTTATACCCCTCTAGCCAACACCTGGCGTTAGGGCACGGTGCCAGCTTCCAGGTTTAGTCCTATTCTATTGGCAGTACGTCTCTACAGACACTGTTATTAGAAGGTGTGTCCACAAACTTTTGGACACAATGGATGCTTCCTGGCTGCAACAGAGCCACAGGCTAAATAATGCAGGAATATGTCAATAATCACCCCTCTGCAGCATTTCAGGCTCACGAAATACAGCCTTACACTTCATAAAAGTCGCAGTTTAAGTGAGACAATGGTGAGAACAAGATGTTGTCACGTTAGCTGAACGTTTCACAGTCCAGAAGCATCCACAGCACGTCTGAGAGTATAAGCCACAGGTGAGAGAGTGTGCTCCGCAGAGCTCACTGGAGATTCCTCAGCAAAGAGTTCAGAACCAGAACAACAAGGCGGAGAAGAAAGATCCCGAGAAAAGCGGGCTGATCTCTTACCTCACACGCGTGTCCTGAGGGCGTGGAGCGCACAGCTGTGGCTGCTGGCCGGGCTGCTGGGCAGGAGAAGGCTGGGTGCGTATGGAGAGCGCGCTCTGCTAGGACTGTTATAGGACTGATGGCTGGGAAACAGCAGCTCCTCCTGCACGGTGACACCACACTGAGTCACAGCCTGACTCCCCTCCTCCTTTACGCACAAACAAACCTGAGGTTCCTGTGTGTCCACAGCTCAGCGTGTGCTCAGACATGGACATGCACGCCTCATCTCCAAAGAACTGGACCTGTGTATAAATATAACTAAACCGTTTCCCAAAATAAGTCAGGAATGAATGTCTGTATGTTACTAAGCTGGTTTGACATCATTAGGTTTTTTATATCTGTATATAAAACAAAGACAATAATATATGAATATGTATGAAGATGCATGTATGTTACATTATTACTAATATTTAATAAAATGATGAAAATGTCTAAAATGAATGATGTAACATCACATGGATGTTTTGTGTGTTTAATGTGAATCTCATTGGCTACAGACACTGAAACACTTCACATTTCTTCTGCTAATTGTGAGACACTCCGTAACACTGCAGCAGGGAGCACAAACACAAAGCTAAGCGGCTGTATTCTGGCTTCATCATAACAAGTGTAGTTTAGTAAAGGTTGTGCTTGTAGTTTGTTGTCTTCTAACATTTGTGGCATCAATGTGATTTTGTTGGGAAACAAGTCCAATATACAAGAAGTCACAGTACATCTTCACTACGGCGGCTCTAGAACATCCCGCAAAGTTAGTAGTTTCTGATATACTACCACCACCATACTTCACACAGTACACTATAATCAACCCTTTTGGACGTCAGTCACATCACATCCTTTGTCCATGATGATGGTTTTACACTCTGCTACAACTGTGCTCGCGTATTTATACATGCGTATTTATACATGCGTATTTATACATGCAGTAAACCCTGTCATGTGACATCTGTGACCTTAAACTTCAAGACATTTTTGTTTTAAGAATATTTTAGAATATTTCATTTGAAAGTAAATTCATATAACAACAACATTCAAACCAAAAAAGACTTGAAATATTTAACTTTATATGTTTATTGAATGTAAAATATATGAGAGATGCCTTTTTTTAAATAAAATTATGAACACAAATGAACTTTTCACAATCTTACATTTTTTGAGATGCATTAGTGGTGTAACACACTTAAAATTTACTGCTACACTTTTAAAAATGTAGAGCGTTTTAGATTCGGCACGACACCAAAGGCACATTATTAAAGTCCTAACAAATTTGTGACTGTTGTTTTTGAGCTTTTTATGATACAAATACAGTTTTTAGTGTAATTCTGGCCTGGGTTCTGAAAATGGCATGTTGAAATCATTTTGGATTCACGTAGCCATGTGAAGTTAAACGTGAAAATTTGACAAGAGGGTGAAACTGTGACATTTGACATGTGAAGTGAAACAGTGAAATATTTGACATGAGGGCACTCAAGAGAAATTAAAACTTCACCAAAGATGAACTAAAGCATTATTTTTTCTGGGTTGAGTGAGCTGTGTCTCAATAAACGTGATGCTACAATGTAGCTGTTAGATGTCCTGAGGGATCTTCACTCACTGATAAAGACTCTTTACTGGACAAATCAAGTAAGTCTAGACCATGGACTGGGGAGAAAGTGTGTGTGTGTGTGTGTGTGTGTGTGTGTGTGTGTGAGTGTGAGTGAGTGTGTGTGTGTGTGTGTGTGTGTGTGTGTGTGTGTGTGTGTTTGTGTTTGTCCTTGTATTCCTCCCTGATGGGGACTGAAAGTCCTCATAATGATAGGAATGTGTGTCAGATAAGTAATAGTGGGGACATTATGCTGGTCCTCACAAGAACTGTGACTTTTCATTGCAAAGTATTTTTGGAAAAATTAAAAGAGCAGAAGCACTGACCTTTTTGTTGGTAAGGTTTGGTTTAGGTTTAGGTTTAGGTTTATTTTTACTTAGTATTAAAACTAAGATGAACCAATTTACCAATGTGATTTTCACACAACAGAATTTGACCTCCGCATTTAACCCATTCATGCAGTGAAACAAACACACTAGTAAACACACTTGGCTGTGAGAATTTGTGCCCAAAGCGGTGGGCAGCCCTTATCCACCAGCGAACGGGGAGCGGTTAGGCGGTTAGGTTCTCAAGGGCACTTCAGTCATGTCCTGTCTGGGGATCAAACTGGCAACCTTCTGGTCACAAGATCCTTACCACTAGGCCATGGCCCCACAAGTGAATGTCCTCACTAGTATATTACTACCAAAGTGTGTTTGTGTGTATGTACCAGGTTCATGCCATGTTTTGAGGACCAAAACCTGTTTAAACATTCATTTTGTGGGGACCTTTCTTCCTTACAGGATTACAAAGATGGTATCTGCAACGTAATCATAAAATGTGAAGGTGAAGACCTGTTTTAAGTTTAGGATTAGGGATTTAAGGTTTGAGGTCTATGTAATGTCCCCACAATTCACAGAAACAAATGTGTTTGTGTGTGTATGTGTTGGAGCCAGGCTGTCTACGAATTAAACTGTGAGAAAGATGTTTGCAGGGTTCAAAACTGCACTCGTAATGTTCAGTCGATGTTCACTGGTAAATCAAGAGGTTCTAGATCAGCGGTGTAAGACTCCAGTCCTGGAGGTCCGGTGTCCAGCACCGTTTGGTGATTTCTCTGCTCTGACACTGCAATTACAAACATTTGTAACTGATTGTAACTGAAAATGGTTTATTTGAAGCAGAAGTTTTAGCTGAAAATAGTCAGAAATGAACACGTTGAGTAGAAAGATGACAGTTTCAGCTTTCAGAGGACTCCTCCTTTTGTGTGGATCTTAGAAAAGAAGGAAGTCATGAATCTCTGTGAGGAGCAGATGCTGGGACTGTGGGTGGATTCAGGCTATTGAAGAGGTTAATGCCTGTAATGTGAGGTAAGGGAACAAAGGGAACTAGCAGATCATTGAAGATCCAGTCAATAGTGTGAAGCGCCAATGTAAACAATTGGGAATCTCTGGCTCAAACTGTTTCCTAATGTACTCACTGTATGCAGGGCCAAGTGCCCACTCACGTCTCTGAAATCTCTGAAGTTTATTTAGGTTAGTTTAATATATGTGTGTCTAAAGTGGCTCTAAATGACAGACATACATTTTAAAAGCTGTAATATGAGGTAAATGCAAGCTGCAGGGGGCTCAATTTTGAAAAGTAGCCACATACACTGTTATAGTGCTGCACAGAAAAGGTAATGCATTCTCATTTCCACATGAATAAAATATGTAACATCAATACAATTATCAGTGTATTCAACAATTAGACAGATGGGATGCTTTTTATTCATCTGGAAAGGATGTAGAGCATTGAATTTTAATATATCCAGCTGGGTGAATACAGGCATTATGGGACCTCATCTTTTATGAGACTACGGAGCAGATGTGGACATCACAGGTCCTCATAGACAAAGTCATTACTTATTCAATTTCCCATTAGCCTAATACAATTAGTCTATTTACTCAACTTGCTCTGGTTAATTGTGAAAGAATACAGAAGGAAATGTGAACTAAAACTGGAATGAAGTTTATTTAGAGAGCCAAAGTCAAAAGGAGAAGCCATCCTCCGCTGGTTGACTCCGGATATAGTGGAATTATGATAAAAGTAGAGTTTACAAGCAAGATTAAACAGAGGCTCTCAGATCAAACAGATGAAAGAGATGCATAAGTGACCAAAGTTAAAAGTCTGCCAGGAAGCTTAGAGAACTGTGATTGTGCACCACATAGATGCCTTATGTGATATACATTATATACAGTGCCCCATGCCAAGCATCAGCTAGAGCAGCATAATGCCAAGAAGCAGTGGAACTACATTTAAAGGAGTGAAGGAGCGCTTCAAATACCTTCATGATGAGTTGGAGATCATTTTAAAGCTAGAACCAGTGGAAGACGAATGCTTCGGTTCATCAGTTCTTACCTAAGCCAACACTACGTCACTCACTTGTCAGGCTTCCTGGCCAATCACAAGTTACTACTCAACTTTAAAAGAAGCATTCTGTTCTGTTGATTTCAGGTGCTGATGCACCAATGTCATCCTCCTTCCTCCCCACCACCACCAGGTTGGTCCAAGTCCTGTTGCCCAGGGGGGGCTCCGTCCATGCCATCCATTTATCCCGCAGTATCTGCTCAAGACTGAATGGTGCAAGACCTGGGTTGTGGACCCCAAAGACTCCCGTACTTAATTAATCTCTCTGTTAATATCCTTGAATCCAAATCAGCCCGTGGAGGATGGGTTCCCCTTATTGAGCCTAGGATCCTCTCAAGATTTCTTCCTCCTAGCCCTTGTCACTGTCACCTTTAGCTTGCTCAAAGGGTGTTAGGATCTGGATTCCATCACGTACTATAAATCTGTGTTTTACAATTCATCATTACCTTGTATCGTACATCCTAACGAGGATTAAAATGCAATTATTCTCAGTTTTCTATTATGGAACTGTCCACCAGGCTGTCTCCCTACCTGCTCTGCCCCCACACATACAAGCTTTGTAGCCCCTCAGTACACATCTCACGACCCTGACCCCGCCTTTTCAACATCAGACCATCATCAAGAACTGATTACAGACAGTTTATTAGACCACTTTTTACAATTGCACTACCCATGCCTACTTACTTCCAGTTGGGTAGATGCCTCTGTCACTTTATTGCTTATGTTAACATCAGGGATCTTCCATCCATCCAATATCTCACTTAATCCTTATCAGGGTTGTGGTTAGTATATTGCAGCATTGACAATAAACCTGACTATGACTTGATTTTGATGTTGGACAACTAAAGGCCTACAAAGTTCAATATCTAGGTGTGGAAGGACATCCCGGAGGAGGAACCCAAAACGTTCGGAGGCTGCGTCTGAAATTGTCTACTTACCTACTGCACAGGTGAAGGCAATAGATGAGGATTAGTGTGTCTGAATGTGCAGTATTCATCCACCAACACGGAACCGGCACTGTTCTGGTTCACAAACCTAATGTTGAACCGTTCGGCGCATTTCCACCAACAAAAATACCGCCCTGAACCAGGAACGTTCGTTCGCAGTGGGAACCAAAAAATACCAAACGCGCCTGCGACTCCACGCAAGAAGATGGTGACTCATAGCGTACAGTGGTCCATTGAAGAAACTCAGTTTTTGTTATCTATTTGGTGTTCTCCGGAGTTTCAGGAGAAACTTGAGGGGAGTATTAGAAAGGAGAAACTCTACAGCGAGCTGGTTGAGGATTTAGCTCGGGCAGGTTTTGTTCGTTCAAGAGAGCGAGTGATAAATAAGCTAAATAAGCTAAAAAAGGACTACAGAGATTCTAAAAAGGAGCTATCGTGCCATGGAGCTGGACGAGGGAAGACAAGATTTGACTTGTGAAGTGAAACAAACATTTGTACCAAGAGCACAAATGCTCACAAGTAGTCGATGCGCTCTGCCATCTTTACTTAGAATTCCGCTTTGTTGATGGCGTACACCGTGACTTATCCTCGGTTCAACTAAAACTAGTGGAAATGCGGGCTGGTTCACTAAAAAGCACTGAGGTTCTCATAAGCCCTCGAGTTATTTTGGTGGAAAAGTGCTATATGCTATCCCATGATTCAACAGGAGCTGTGGGAGCATGCAAGGCCAAAGGGAGAAATTGGCAGAAAGTGGAGATTTGCATGTTTACAAGTGCAAGTAAGCTACAAAGTCAAACATGATGAATGTTTATTGTTTATGTGAATGTAGCTTTGCATGAATTAACTTTTATAGCGGTGGTGTGACATCATAGGTCAAAGGACATTGGTAAGGTGGTGGACATACTGTAGATTGTGTGCATACTGCACACTTGTGTACTGAAAAAGATACTGATTGACTGGTTTAGCAGTGCCTACTGGTTTGAATGCTGTACCTACAGTCTAAGTTTGTGATTCTGAGTCTTCTCTCTCTTCCAGCTCAGCCTGTGTTTCAGAGGTATCGCTGCATGGCCAATGTTCTCTGAAAAAGTGAGTCTGAAAATAGGAAAACCAACCACAGGATTGTTGACTTTCTTCAATGACAAATATGACGTTTCAATCAAAGCAACATATTTAATTTATAAAGTCATATATTGGCAAGACGATAGAGGAGTTGTTAGTGATGCTCACTTACAGTACTTCATTCCTTTGAAATGGAACTTTATTATATTTGAATTTCTCATGAACTAATAAAACCAGGCTGGTGATGACTTTTTGAAGAAATCTAAAAGTGCAGTTAGCGTAAAATGATACATTGTTGCCTCATGTTGTCTTTTATGGTTTTCTTTTGCAGCAGACATTACGTCAATACGGGACATATCGATGTACACAAGTGTGTCAACTCTGCTTTTGGGAATATCTCTGGCTCAGAAACACAGTGGCCTCCTGAGGTTGGCAGGAATTACACAGTGAAGTCTCTAATGCATGGACCGCCTGCAGTGCCAGATATCCACTCTGAAATGTGCTGGCAACGTCTGTGAGAAGCTTAAACATCTAGAACAGATATTTTCTGTCGTTTAAATTGTTCTCTCATATCAGATACGTAATCATGGCTGAGATGAAAAATGCTCAGATGTTGTTCTACACATCCACTTAAAATCTTATCATTTTGTCTCCTGTTGAACCTTTTAGGGTGAGCTCATGAATACGTTGATGGGTTTTGTGCTGATTGGCTGGTTTACAAAGAGGCAACTGATGCCAAAAACAGTATGTGTCAGAAAATAGTAAGAGGATAAGGGGAAAAAATTGATGGTAATTTGCATGGCATGGAAGAGAAGTATGGAGGTTAGTGAGGAGAAAAGCTGTTATGAACCAAATGGTTGGTGTTTAGAATATGTTTGCTTGATTATGGGCTGCACGGTGGCTTAGTGTTTAGCACGTTTGCTGAGGTCTTGGGTTCAAGTCCACATCAGAGTGGAGTTTCCATGTTCTCCTCGTGTCTGTGTGGGTTTCCCCGGGGTCTCTGGTTTTCTCCCACAGTCCAAAAACATGGAGATCAGGTGAATTGGCTACTCTAAAAATACCCTGGTGTGTGTATGAATGTGTATGTCTGTGTATGAATGTATGTATGTATATGTGCCCAGATATGGTTGGCACTCTGTCCTGGGTGACGCCTCCTACTGCTCAATACAGTCCTCCAGGTGGACGGTTGCTTCCAGTTGAGAGTACACTGTGCGTGACTGGCTGCCATTTCTTGCCGGAGTGTGTGTATATGAAGTGTGTCGATTGTAAAGCATCCTTGGGTGTCTAGAAAGGCGCAATATAAGTGTAATGTGTATGTATGTATGTATATTATCTAAAGAAATAGCATTGGTAGTGTTATGCGTACACAGTATGGAAGAGAAGTATCTAAGAGAGGAGGTGAGTGAAGAGGAATTAGAGGAGAGCTGAGGAAAAATAGAAAGAGAGGAGAGACGGAAATGTGCACAAAGAAAAACAGAGAAAGAGAAGAGAAAAAAGAGGGTATGGAAGAGAAGTGTCTGAGAGAGGAGGTGAGCTCTTATGAATTGAATTAATTATGTTGAGGAGACGTTTGTGTGACTTTTAATGCTTTTTTTAATGTGTCTTTGTGTGTCTTCCTTACTAAACAGCATCCTCGCTTGTAGAGTTAGCAAATAAATGCTCCTGTCCTCCCACTCCTTCTGCCTATCTGTCACATACGACACACGCTTTTTCATCTCAGGCTTTAATATTCTTTTATTGCTCTTTCTTGCTGTTTTTTTCCTCCACCTTCATACTTTTTGTTGTGTCACAGTCACTCCCTCTGGACACGAGTCCATCTCGGAGCTGCGCTTTGACTGGCAGGTCGTGTGGAGGAACAGACTGAGGAGGAACATTTGTTCTGGACGTCTCTTTGTCTTCTATCGAGCGGCCTTGATGAGACCAGCTGGAGACAGAGCGCTATGGCGGGTATTTGCATATGAGTCGAGCGTACCCCGGACGACCCACACACGCTGATTGTGATCTTCTGTAAGTGACAGTCTTTGTCAGGCTGAAGGCTTTAAGATGACGAGGCTGGGAATCACTTACAGTTCCCATATGCGTGGGATTTGGGCTGTTCCCGGGGATTGTGGGAAATGTCCCCCTGAGGAGGAACAGGTCACTAGTGCTGACAACACTTATTCTAAACATCTTAAGGACAAAACTTATTTTCCAACACACAGGCTCAGTGTCCCAATTTTCTCAGTCACTTTTTCTTTTACACACAAACAAACAAACAAAGCAGCATGTACACACATGTGCTTGTATTTTTAACTTTGCGGGGATGCCAGACAGACACGTGCTGTTTGGGGACACCACTTTCCTGTACTCCTGTTCTCACACAGACAGGCGGACAGACAGACGCAGCATGTGTCCTTGTGCTTTAATATGACAAATATGTCACGTCCTGCCAGTGTAATATCTGAGAATCTTACAGGAAACCAGCAGCCTGTGAAAGTTACTTCAATGTATTTATTATATTCAGTGTTTCTTACTACTGGAAAAGTTTCTACTTTAAATGGCTTGCATATATTCATTATCAAAGGCCATTAATTATGACCCTGCTAATTCTGACTCTAATCAGAGTCGGACAGAGCCATTTTAATACACCCAATTAGAGTCACAATCAGCCATTTCTGTAGACTCCATTAAAATCACCCATTTCAGAGTCACCCACTGATTAAAGTCAGTGTAAGCTATTTAAGGAGACTCGGACGATCGGATAAACCACAATACAGAACAATCTCAGTGTTAATATTATAAAAAAATATTGTAGATGTGTCTGTTTGAGTCATATTCAGTCAGTTTCCACAACCGTCCCAATATTACTGAACACACACTGCAGGACAGCAGAGCTCTGTGATGATGTCACTATTTAATAGTCATTAAAGACTAATAATTAATGAAAACTGTCATTACATGTAAATGTGTAAAGACAGAAAGTACAGTATGTATCATTAGCAGTGTTGGGAACGTTACTTTAAAAAAGTAATTAGTTATAGTTACTCACTACTTGTTCAAAAAAGTAACTTAGTAACTGAATTACTCTATAA
>BRDA01014896.1:38683-60523 GCA_036984385.1 Crenuchus spilurus | reverse complement strand
TATATATATATATATATATATATATATATTTTTTTTTTTTTTTTTTTTTTTTTCTTCACATTTCTTCAGTTGCTATGGTCAGGAAGCATCACATAGGACAATGTAAAGACAGCTGAGACCTCTAAATGCTCTCCCTCATCCAGAAATTGAAATGCATCCTGACAATAACAGACAATATCAATTTATTTATGACAGCGTTGGCTGCACGTGAAGAAACATAGCTGTCAAGCACTTGGTGTGCATTGTTCAAATGTCAACGTGAGTGGAGCAAGGAGGAGCTCCTACAGCATTTAGTGGAAGTCACTTATGCTAAACAAAGGATATCCTTTAAGCAGAACAGTGGGTTTCATGTTATGACGCCACTATTTATTAATTGGCGCCTTGCTTCTGCTTCTGCTTAAGCTTTTTGTTTAGTTTTATGTGTTGTTGTTTTTTCATTCCAATGTTTCTGGAGTTCCTTAAGACAGGAAGCCAGTCAGCATGAGAAACAGTCTTAATTGTTTTATTTCTGCGTATGTAGTGCTTGTTATCAGTGCCAGTGTGTTTCTCTGGACACGAGACAAGAGCCCTCTTCCTTCCTAAGACAATGTGTCCTCTCAGTGGGTATATCCTGAATAAATTGGCAGAATTAATTGCAGGAGTGTTTCATTCTTTTTGTTTTAATCACTTGACTATTTCATTGTTAATTTATTTGAACTTTGAGCATCTTCAACCACATTATCTAACCTTCCCGGCAGTGTTGTTGAATGATAGTTCAGCCTTGGCTCTTTGTGGATTGCTTTGGTTAGAGAGGGTTTTTTTGTTTTAAGTAACACTTCCCGCTGACGCAAAACAATGACAATAGCTCTTGGTTGGCCAGAGTTATTTTAGGACCTGTAAGAAAGATGGGCGCAAAAAAAAAAATTTAAAAAATAACCTTGATTGATAACCTCTCTACCTTGTTTATCAATTATACTGGTAGCATGCATCTACTTTTCAAGGCGTAGATGAGGCATTGTGTTTCTTTATAAACACACTTATGTCCTCCATCCTTCCCATTCTGGACCTAAGAGGTTGGCAGACCAACAGAGACATTTTTAAATGTTCTGCAAACGTAGACTGCCAAACTCATTTAGGAATAGACCTTTAAAATCTGTCAAGAATAAACAATCACTGTTTACTTTGGCATTCCACTGACGTATGTAGGTTTAAGCTTTCCTGCCTTATTTGTTCCCATAAACAATCCTGTTGTGTTTGTGTTGCAGTCAGTCAAACTATTAGATACATATAGTTGGTATAAATGTTCAGTGGGATTGCATGACACTGCAGAAGCTTCATTGAGAAAGAAACTTTTTATTTGGTTTATTTATTATTATTGATAATAGTATTATAATCACAGTTACATACATATACATACAATTACATACAGAAATAAATGTAACATACATAACACACAAGCAAGATCATTATGAGTTCTCTTTGTCAAATGGTTTTAAAATGTTTTGAAGATTGTGTGTTCAATCTTCATTCTTTTATTGCCCTGGCCTCAAATTTATGCTTTATACTAATATATTTTAATAAAACCAATACAATTCCAGGATAGTTTTGCAGATAATGCATTTGAATATTTTTTAAATGCAGTATTTACACCAGTATCACACATGTATTCCATATTTGGTCTCTGGTCTCTGGTCATTCCTTCATTTTGTTTTTGCATACTGATGAAGCTCTCGTAAGTGCTGATTAAGTTGTGCTGTGAAAGAAAAGAAGAATCATCAAAGAAATATCACTACACTGTGGTCTCCTACAACGTAAGGCTTAAGAATGAAGTCTTACCTGACAACAGTTCACTTGCTGTTTTCCCTCCTGTGATTGAAGATGCTCCAGCTGTGTTAGGTGCTCCTGGTCCTGTCCTACCTAAGGCCAAACTACTTGTAGCTGCACTGCCCAGTCCTGCCCCACCAGGTCCCATACTACTATATCCCGGCACTCCCCCAGTGGAGCCAATACTTGGTTGACCAAATCCAGTTAAACCTGATGTCATAGTATTGGCTGAACCTGGTTTCTGCAAGCCTAGTCCTAAACTGCCTAATCCAGTTCCACTAGATGGTGATGCTCCTTGTCCAGTATTCCCCAGCCCTGCAGAACCCAAGCCTGTCCCAAATGTTGAACTCATAGACCCCATAGACCAACTTCCAGCTGAGCCAGTGCTACCTGGTCCTAATCTGTTGTGTCCAAATGTCATTCCAGGCATCAAAAATGAGCTGGATGGTCCACCAGGAAACTGGCTATTCTGAAATGAAAAAGAAGGGAAAATCCCATTGCAACTTAAAATGTTCACACACATTTACAATTTGTAATATCAGGGTGGTAGCAAAGGTTATTGTCTCCAAAATGTTTTTTTTATAGGAGAAAGAAAAAATATATGTATTTAAGTAAAATTTAAATTAAAAAATGTAATGATGATTATTTTTCCAAAGAATTTGAAGTATTTCTGTTGGTCTGTACAACATGAAATGTTTGCACAAGGAAAAGTGCACTTGATGTAAATAAATAAACTAATTCACTATTTTTTATCTGCTCTCTTGCTGAAAACAGCCTAGATAATGCAACAGTAAAAGCATTTTCACCCACCTTACAAATGGACAGTGAGGTGTTGAGGTCCTTGACATTTTCACTAAGCATTTTAATTTCAATTTCTTTGACAGACAGTACACTATCTTGAAGTTTCTGCTTTCCATTTAGCTTAGTGATGTCCAGCAGGAGCCGCTCAACCTCTTTGTCATAGGTTTGCTGGGTTTGCTTTAGGACCTTTTTGTTCTCTGCAATTATCTCTGTACGATTACTGTTGCACCAGGTAGCATCTTGCTTCAGACGTTTGTTCTCTGTCGTGCATCTGGCATTCTCCCCCAGGGTAACTGTGACCTGGCTCCCTACTTTGTCCAGATATGACTGAAGCTTGTTCTCCACCTCCATAGAAAGACTGCTGCAGTTTGCACGGATGTTTTCCAGTTGACTACCTTGTTTTTCACATGTTAGCTGGAAGGAGATGTGCTTTGAGAACAATTCATCAACCCTTTTGAGGAATTCCCTGGTGACGTTTGGGATTCCTTCTAAGGACTGAATAAAATCCTCCTTACACTTTCTCTCATACATATCAATCCGCTCCTCAAGGAATGTTTTTTCCCGCCGCAGTTCAATTCCTTCCAGCTGATACCTGATCCTGTCTTTCTGAGTGTTGTCTAACTCAAGTTTCATAATACGAACTTGCTCAGTGAAGTTGGTCCTGAGTAATTTCAGTAATTCTTCAGACTGTTGAGACCGATGTTTCCAAATGATCTCCCCGCCTAACAAAGACATAAAGAAGAAGAAGAAGAAGAAGAAGAAGAAATAGCAGAAATAGCTAAGCATTAAAAATGAAACATAAAGAATAACTTGGTCTAACAAGATTCTTAATTCTAAACTTAAGAATAATGAAAATGAAGAAAATGGTTAGGTGTACAACAGTGACAACTCTTTGGTGAAGAACCTGTTGTATTTGGTTTTTAAAGAACTTTTTTCCTAACATGGTTCTGCTGTTGTTACAAGTTAAATAACGTTTTTTTTGGGGGGGGTCATTTTGTCTCAGATTATATCTGTTTGCAAGGTAGCTGTCAATAACTGTCAGCATGTTTATGAAGGACATCAGATCCTTACCTGATAGGGGGCAAGGCATACGAGGAGCAATGCATGTTTTCTTCTCCATCTCACACTGAGCCTGCAGAATGCAAAATACATGCAAACATCAAGATTCTGCAAAAATACATAATATATATTAAAGCATCCATGTGGATACATTTTGAGATATGTGATTGTTATCTGATTTTAGAAACTGCTGCTTTAAATGTAAAAAACCCACAATCATTGACTTACTGAGATAAAGGGCCAAAAATAGACCCTTTTTAGATATAATATGCAAACATGAATTGACAAAAACAGACAAGCATAAAGTGAAATTAATCAGAATTTCATCCCTCTGATAGCCCAGATACTTATTTGTTTTGTGTGCTGTTTCTGGCCATTTGATTTGACGTGCTAGTCATTTGCTGCTTTTATATACTGGTAATTACAAATGATAATAAACTTGCCCTTTCAAGCCTGAAAGTTAATCAGTCATTAAAGGAAAAATAATTCACCATAAAAAGTTACGTCATAGAATCAACTTCAATTCACGTTTTTAGAAGGAAACAGAAATCATTATTGCATGTCTTGTCACAATTTTACTAATTCATAATAATATATTTTCATTTGTGAGCCCTAGTGTTCACTGTGCCAAATGTCAACAACAAACATAATACACAGAAATAGTCCTTACCCATTTAGTTCGCAGGGTATTGATGGTACTGTGAGAAAAGTTTGCCAGTTTGCGTAAGTTAAGCAGCTCTTTGTCACAGAGCTTCTTTGCAGTTAGCGTGATGTTGAGTTGCTGGGTTAGGTTCTTCTCCTTTGCTCGCAGGGCTACATTTTCCAGGGTGAGTCTGCTGTAACTTTGTTCCAAATCCTTGATTCTCTTCTCATCTATGCTCTGTGGTGGCTCTCCATAAACAAGAAAGAGCACCAGACTGACAATGATAAGAGACTGGATGAGTGAGGAGAAAAATAAGATTATTCTCATGTAGTAACCACAGCTCTTCTCCTTTGATCTGTGCAGTTTCTTGGCTGCCAATCCCATGTTTGCCTGTGAATAGCCACTATTATATGTGGCTTTATAAGAACTGATCATTCAGGCTGAAAATCTTCTAAACCTTGTATATCGGAGCTGTAGTTAAGTCACACCCGTTCAAAACTGTACACTAGTGTGGGACCCTTTATACTGGGATACCCCCCCCACCACTCCCAGCTTTTTCCTGGCCCTCCTCCTATGACCTTCCTTCCAATTTATGCATGCTAAAGGGTAAGATTCTGCAACCTCTAAAATATTTATTTTAAAAAATACATATTTCCGCACCCATCATTGAAAGAACTAAGAATCCTAAATTATTCCAGCATATCTCAAGAGAACATGGGTCATGGAGTAAGACAACACTCTATATTGCATTCAAGTCTGAGACTTTGCATGTTTACTGGACTGGTAATATTCAGATTGTCTCCATCTATTTCATAATAGGGTTTTTACAAGTCAGTTTCTTTGAATACTTTTCTAATGTGTGGAAATGATAGAGGTAGACCATTAGCACCACTTATGGAAAATTAATATGATCCTTATTGCAGTTTTCACAGTTTAAATGCCTCAAGCCATAACTATTGATGCACAGAGTACACATCTAACACATTCAGTCAAGGCTGAAACCAATATTATCTCAAACACTGATTCTGAACATATATCTTAGAATTCAATTTAGCATTTTTCTCCCAGTTAAATATTTTGGACTTGTGCAAGTGCTATACATAGTTTGGTATTGTGTTTGCTCAACAACATGAGCTAAGATGATTTACATGCTTTTCCTGTTTTCATGTATCATGTAAGTGTTGTGTCTTCAATGGGACAAATACCATAATAATCCATAATATTCTTACTACAGTCTATGGAGTAGAGATGTGAAAACTGTAAGAAATCTTATTAGAAAACTTAAGAAACATTTTAAACATCTGACAAAGACAATGCCTTTGCAAAGCTTGTTTGACTATTATTTTTGCTTAACCTCTATTGGTCTTTGATTTTGGCCTGTCCTTGTGTTTTTTTTTTAAATAAATTTTCTCTTTATACTGGATTTTATTATTATTATAATTATTACTAAATATTAAAAACGGCATTCAGCCTCAAACCTGCCAGCTAATTACAATTCACATGACAAAAATCATACAACAAATGTGTTTTTTGGACCTGAAATCTCCACTGTTATCTTTTTCAAATATAAGTTAAGAAGTGTTTAAAACAGACTTTATTAGAAAATATAAAAAACATGATGTAGACTAAGAGCATAAAATGAGCTAAATTCATTTTCTTTTTCAAATAAACACACATTGTTCCTCCCATTAAAATAAATGAAGAAAATCCATGAAGTCTTACTTAGTATCTTTAGCATTTTTACTTTTGTACACTGAATTTCTGATATCAATACACTAAAATTACTTGGCGTAGAGCTATGCCAATTTCAATTCAACAGAAAGAAACCGGAATTCACACCACTGACATGCTATTTGGATTTGAAATCCGCTCTCTTATCTCTTTCCTCTCAAATATAAACTAGGAAATGTTTACCAAAACTTCATTTAAAATATGAAAACAGTAAATGGCAAACAAGTGCTTATAAATTTGACCATCAGACTGTTTCTAAAAGAAAAATCATTAAGAGAAATTCAAATCTGCATTTACATCATGCATACTGAAATATTTTTTCATTAATGATTCATTTAAAAGTAAATTTTTAATTAGATAGACAGACAGACAGACTGCCTGCCATACACACAGACAGAAATAAATAGATAGATATAACTTTATTGTCATTGCATAGTACAGAATACAGAGCAATGAAATACTGTTTAGCATCCACCAGAAGTGCAAATACATAGTAGCAAAAGTGCAAATTAACATAGTGCAAGATATATATACACGTACTTGTATATATAAATAACATTAGGAATCATAAATAAGAAGGCTATGATAGTGAAAATAATTCAAAGTAAAATTACAGTATTTTGATGTATTGTAATCAGTTACATTGCAAAATTGTTATAAATACACTGCTCAAAAAAATAAAGGGAACACTTCAACAATACAATGTAACTCCAAGTCAACCACACTTCTGTGAAACCAGCCTGTCCAGTTAGGAAGCAACACTGATTGTGAATCAATTTCACCTGCTGTTGTTCAAATGGAACAGAAAACAGGTAGAAAGGAGAGGCAATTAGCAAAACAACCCCTATACAGGGGTGGTTCTGCAGGTGGTGACCATAGACCTTTTCTCTGTTCTCATTCTTTCTGGCTGATGTTTTGGTCACTTTTGCATTTTGTCAGTTCTCTCACCATAGAGGTAGCATGAGGCGATGTCTACAACCCACAGAAGTTGATCAGGTAGTGCAGCTCATCCAGGATGACATATCAATGCGAGCTGTGGCAAGAAGGTTTGCTGTGTCTGTCAGCACAGTGTCCAGAGCATGGAGCAGATACCAGGAGACAGGCCAGTACACCAGGAGACATGGAGGGCATAGGAGGGCAACAACCCAGCAGCAGGACCGCTACCTCCTCCTTTGTGCAAGGAGGAACAGGAGGAGCAGAGCCAGAGCCCTGCAAAATGACGTCCAGCAGGCCACTACTACCCATGTTTCTGCTCAAACTGTCAGAAACAGACTCCATGAGGGTGGTATGAGATTTTGAGTATGATTCCAAATCCAGACCTCCAAGGGGTAATAATTTTGATTTACATTGATCATTTTTATGTTATTTTGTGCTTAACTCATTCCACTATGTAATAAATAAAGATTTTCAACTGGAATATTTTATTCATTGAGATCTAGGATGTGTTATTTTAGTGTTCCCTTTATTTTTTTGAGCAGTGTACATGATTCAGTTTACAATTTCACAATACTTGATATATATATATATATATATATCAGCCATAACATTAGTGCCACTCAAAATGAAGTCAATAACAGTGATTTATTGTAACAGTGGTGAACACTAGTAGATACTGTGATGGATACAGGAGAAAATATGCAAACATACAGAACTGAACCAAATATTTATGGCCAGACAACTGGGTCAGAACATCTCTAAAGCAGGCCTATGTGGTGCCAACAGTGACCTAAAATTACTCAAATTTCAATTGGATTGATCATATGTGGGATGCACTGGAACCAATCTTATCATAGTGCATATGATACTGCAAAACCTGATCTAAAAAATATGAATATAAATATGAACATGAATGCACATAATGACACTTGTCCAAATAATGTGTGAGTTAAGATGTGTACACTTTAATGTTAAAACAAATGATGAATTATTATTATTATTATTATTATTATTATTATTATTATTATTATTATTATTATTGTTGTTGTTGTTGTTGTTGTTGTTGTTGTTGTTATTATCAGGGCTTGGTGATTTGTACAAAATAGTGAGATTTTCTACACATTTACTGTGGTAGGGCATAACTGTTATACAGAAGAGATAGGGCTGGTTTTCATTAGTTTTGACACAACTTTGTTTTCATGATCCTAAAGTCCATTTTTCAGTTACAGACGTAAATTTACTGACAAGAGAGGAAATGTGCAACTTCAAATTTGTGACCTCACACATATCCAGACCACTTAGAGGTCTGTCTCCTGTATGACAGAGAGTGGACGTAAATCTCTGATGCCAGTAAGCTGAAAGGATGCGAATATAAAAATAAACATCCTTCTGATCCACTGTCTTGGAGAATAGTTTTGCAGTCAGCATTTTATAAGGGAACGCCTTACTTGAAATCCTGTCTCAGACAACACTGTATGACCACGTGAGGGAAGGACATGCCTGGTTTGCAACAGAGTTGAACAGGGTGCATCAGTTTATTTAAAGCAGTGGATCTTTAAAGTCTAATAGAAACAGTTTTCTCCAAACCCCAGAGCTGCTCAAGCCATGTTTGGTATGTCAAGTTTACCATTTTATTTATACATTTGAAACTATGAGATAAATTTAAATGTCACCCAAAATCTTGCAGAACTGCACAAACACACCAAGCATGTTTTAACTATTCTTCTATGATTTATGTTTATTAAATGAGTTAAATGGTTCTAACTGGCCTTGTCAAGAGTTAATGACTTGCATTTATTGCCCTCGTAATGTGTTTGAGAATATCAGTTGTGTGCCTACTTTGAAAAATCTGAAAGCTAAAACATATTTTGGCTTGTTTAACACTTTTAAGTTGACTACTTGATTCCTTATTTGTTCTTTCATAGTCTTGATGACTTCAGTATTCATTTACAATGTATGAATGAGAATGTGTGTCCAAATGTTTGACTGGTACTCTATTTTAATTACATGTAAGCTGTCATTATAATATTTACACATAAAGTGACATTTAAAGTCTTTTCTGTTTTAATGTTGATATTGTTTGAACAGTAATTTACTCCAAATGAAATATTCTAATAATTTGAGATTCTGGATTGCTGTTTTTCATGAGCCAAACTGATTAATCTTAAAATAAAAAAGGTGTGAAATGTCATTTTACATATAACAAATATAACAGTTTACCTTTTTGAATAAAATTATGAACACACTATTTTTTTATTTTCTGCTGTGGCACCGTATAGCAGAAGAAGAACCAAAAAAAATAATATTTTGAATTTTACCTTCTATCCAGTTTTTTTATATATATTTTCATTAAGAAATTCTGGCTTAAAAGTTAAAACTATTTGCCACAATGCTGTGTCAGTGAACAATTTATAATTTACATGAATTAATCTGACTGATTTATTACATTTATATGTGAAATGAAAAATTTTATTTAATCAGATTATCACTGGATTTCATGCATTTGCACATGCTGGGCATCTGAACACCATAAAATAAATGTGTCTAATCTTCATTACATTTTATTACAAAACAACCCCAAAAAAACAACACTGCTACATGTTTGCTCCTTTTCACTATGCTTACTTTCACAGCTGGACAGATGTTACATTTCTGTAAATGTTCATATCATCTGCACTTTCTGTATATTATAGTGTGTATATATTGGCTTACTATTTACATCCCTCTTAGCTGTCTCAACTTTTTATTACTCTTATTACTTTAGTAATTTTTTGAATATTATTATTCTCTATTCTACTTACTGTTTATTGTAATTGCTACATGTCATATGTGGTTTGCTTCCTCATCATCAAACAAGAAAAGAACAGAAAATTTAACCCGTATTAATGGATTGCATTTTATTATTGTTAGTAATAACTGTTGACTTTGTTATTTAATGAGTTAAGATATTAACTATATGAAGTATTTTATTTTAATAATAATAATAATAATAATAATAATAACAATAATAATAATAATATAACTTTGCATGTGTAGTTCAAGGTTTACTGTATGTCCTTGCTTTACTAATGTCTAAATCTTACTGGTCAGTTTTCAACACACAGGAAGTCATTTTAAATTTGAAAATAAAAATGTCTGAAATGGGCTCAAAACATCCATTTATCTTAAACTTTAACAGTAAGTGTTCTGTAATAATTAGTATATGTTGTTTCATCTGAATATTTCTTCTAGTCAAAATAATGCTTATATTATACTTTTTTACCTAAAGTGAGCTCTACAGGCCTATAAATAACAAAAACGTTCACAAAAACTAGTAAACGTGAAATGAACACAACAGCAAGGTTAAAAGGACTGTGGACTGTGTTTATTGCATATTTATGTCTATGCCTGCTTAGCTACTGTAGTATACATTATTCACATAAAATGTCCACTGCATATATGCTATCCTACCCTCATATTTAAATATTCACTTACTTAATAATGTAAATATTACTGTTTTTGTACTTCTGGGTAGATGGCTTTCATTGGCTCTGTACCTGTACTCTGCAGAATGACAATAAAGTATACTAGAAAAGAATAGGATAGAACAAAATGTAAAAGAACAGAATAGAATAGTGCTAATAAGACTTCGATCCTGCCGCTAGCTCAGCTTGATCCTCCTCAGCAGGTGGCAGTGTGAGAAGAGTGACACAGACCCACTGTGAAGTTGGGGGGGGGTACAGAGCATGCGCACTGCACAGTTTCAGTTGAAGGAAAAAACGCTAGTAGAAAACAAAGCGATTGCCTGTTGTCCAGTACACTTAAGCTTACTTAAAGCCTTTTTACATTTTATTTATCGTGAACACAGCTTTACTTTAGTATACGAATCTATAAAAACGATCATCCGTTTTCCTTTTATTATTTATAACTCCATAGTTGACGTTGGCTTCTTATTTAACGTAAGATGGCGACGGCAGACGAATCACGATACTATAATGGTGAGTACATTATGCTAAAGTTAACTTGGCGACTCTTTGGCTACTTAAATTGACTCTGTCGTAGTTTGTTTTTTCGTTACCGGTCTGTGTAATTCCTATTTTGCCTTTATCCGTGAGCAGACATGTAGTTACGGTTGATTGTTCTCAGTGTGACCTCACTGCTAACGTTAGCTTCTTAGCTATACTATGTTAACTGACTAACCAGCGAGCTGTGTGTTGATACGTTGCTAGTTAGCAACGGGGTTTACAAATCTAGTTAGCCTGTCTTCTTTTTAAACTTAACATGCTAATATGTGGCTAAACTATTTGGCGCTGCTCTCTAAGAGTAGATATTTGGTTGCTTGCTTTGTTGTCTGTAAATGTCCAGACTTTTCCGCACTTTTAACGAAAGGGTTCAGAAAGGTTAGCTATGGCTAGCTAACTTTTTTCATTCTCAGTGGTCTATTGTTTGAATTGTAGCGTAAACCAAGTCAACGGAGATCGAAACAGTCATCGTTTTTAGTTACAAAACAAATGCGCAGCGATTCTTAAACAGTAATAATGCAGATTTAAATAACTTTTTACATCAAATTTGTTTCGTTCAAGACATTGAATATACAACCTAAAATGAGATGTAATAATTGGCACACTATTGAAAGTGACAATAAAAAATAAATGCAATGTTTTAAAATACTTATTTCGACTTTTATTTTATTGCAGACGGTATGAATCCAATATATTTCACGTTTTGTGTAGTCAGCTTCATTTCATTTGTTAACCATTAAAAATGTTTTATTTAACAATTAATGCAAAGTATAAATAATACGATTTTGTATTTATTGACATTTGTTGTATTAAAATGTATAAATTCAATATAAAACAAATGAGCGAATAGCAACTTTGTATAAAAGTTACTAAAACAGATTGAAATTTGATAAATGATAGCATGATTGAGTGAAAATGTTTACTTACGTCCACTACAGGATGTCAAAGTTATTGTATCTGGTGATGCATGTTGCCTGTTTAAAGGTTTTAATATACATGCAATCCTATTTTTCAGGTCTGCAACACATTCCAAACAAAAGTTGAAACTGAAGCATTTGCCACTTTCCAATGTTGCCATTCCTTGTCACAACACATAAAATATGTTTTGGAACTGAGGATACCAAGTGGTGAAGTGTTTCAAGTGTTATTTTGTTCCATTCTTCCTACAAACATATCTTAAGGTGGTCAACAGTACAGGGTTGTCACATTTTTTTTCTTTGAGAATTTCTAAAATGTCATATTGGAGGCAGCCTATAACGTTCTAAAATCTCAATGCACTTTTCAGAAGTGTAATTGACCTTTGCCAAAGCCACTGATGCAACCTCTTACTGTGTCAGGCCATGGCTTTTGAACTTAACAGTTCAAATGGTACTTTTTGTCTTTGTTCCATTTCTTTCAAAAATGATCATGAGAGATTGAAGATCACAGGTGTTCAGCTTGTTTGCACAATTGCCTTTTACACACTTAACTTCCTTTAGATTTAATGAATCATTTAATGATATTATGCTCTGTCAAAGCAGAAATACTCAAATCCCTTTCAATCTTTCTTTGAGGGACATTGTTTTTGCACATTTCAAATAATTTGCTCAGGCTTTTGTTGACAAAATGTCAATATTTGTTCCTCTACGACTCATTTTTTGAAGCTACCTTTTCACCAAATGTTGACATCATAAGTTTGAAATTGCATCATAAATCATGTTTTGTTTTTTTTTTTTGTTTTGTTTTTTTAATCCTCATTACCAGCCATCAGTTGCCTCTGCCCATATAACAGTAGACCTAATCTGTTTGTCTGAAGATTTTGCAGGTAAAAAATGGGTATTTTATGTTTGATATTTCCATTAACTTCTCTTCTTTTTCTTCAGAACATGATGATCGTGTTGGTGGACCCAAGCAAAGGCACAGGAAAGGTAGAGGGCCTTTCAGAGCACCTCTGTACAGTGACCAGATCTCAAGGCCTAGGCATCGGGGAGGACATGGGGGAGGAGGAGGGGCTGGTCCAAGATCAAGACTTGATGATGATGATGGAGATATAGCAATGACAGATGACTCTCATGATGGAGGATCACAAAGAAGATTGTGAGAATGTTTCCTACATATTGTTTGTTCTGTGTATTGTGTTTTACATCTCTTTAGCAAGGATTTGTTAATATTTATTGAGTTCAATTCTAAAATGCTGTTTAAATTTGTTATTGTTTATATATATGTGTGTGTGTGTGTGTGTGACCCCGCCAGGAAAACCAGGTCAAAGCCATTCTTTTTTTTTTTTTCAAAACAACTTTTTTGTGAATGTAAGTTTTGTTTTTGATCAAAATATGTACTACGATAGATATCTGAGACTATTATCTTTCATTTACAGCAATAATACTGAGTGGCTAAGTTTTGTCACTAATGTGAGTGACACAGACACGATATCTCAGTAAGTTGCCCAGTGACTTTGGCCTTTGTGAAAAACATAGTATCCATAGTATATATGTGTCGTTCATTCTGGCTTTGTTTCTCAACCCGTGTGTTCAAATAATAACACTCAAAACAAAGTAAACCACATGACAGTAAAGCGAACGCTGTTATTCAGCCTGTAAACGGGTGCGAAAACAAATAGCGGTCGAGAACAGGTGTACAAAACAAAGGCTGCACTTTTTAACCCTTTGTTCTTTAATATTTTATTCTTGGATAGTACTCCTTATAGGCGGCCGCAGAATAGGCGTGATGGACGGAGAGGAGGGGGAGGGGGAGATGGTGGAAACCACAGAATTCGAGGAGGAAGAGTCGGAGGTGGTGGTGGTGGAGGAGCAGATGGACCAGGTGGTGGCCGTAAAAACTGGTTCAGAATGACTGTGAGTACATAATTGAGTGTTGTTTTATTAATCATAGTGTTTTTATTGTGAAATTTTTTGTTACAGTGACTAATGTATTCTTGTTCATTTTTTTTTGTTTTCAGATTCCCTACGGGAAAAAATATGATAAGCAGTGGCTTCTGTCTGGACTTCAGAATATCTGCTCAATGCCATTCCATGCAATACATGTAAGCTTTAGTTATATTTATTCTTTTTTCCATTTAGTTTACTTTTTAAATTTTGTGGTAATTTTGAAACCATATTGCATATTACATGTTTATTGCAATGGTAGCTGCAAGACTGTAGGTGAGTCAAATGCTACCTCTTTTTTTCAGTACCATACAGATGGCAACAGTGCACAGTTCTACATTGATGATAGTACCACAGCAAATGCTTTGCTCAAAGTGTCAAAAAAAATCACAGATAAGGATGGATACAAGGTAAGTTCTAGAAGCACTTTATATTTTTGCATATGCAGATATGTAATACATTATCCAAGTATAAGAACAGCTAAATGTTTAATTTGTTTGCACATTATACAGTCATGTGGAAAAAATTGACATCCAATTAAATATTTAGTTCTTTATAAAGAAATAGTCACATATGAATATGTGATTAGATAAAGGTGATGTAATTGCATCACTTCTGCAAAAACAATGACAATTTATATATATAAATTTCCTACTGAGAAAACGTTGGGACGTCCTGTTCCCTAATAGCATGTTATTTCCCCCTTTGGCTGAACGCCCTCAGTTGGATGTTCCTTATAACCATGTACCAGGCTCTACCTCAGCTAGGAGAAAAGTCATCCTACTTCTCCATGCATAACTCTGCTGTGATGTTTTTTTATGCACAGCCCATGTAAAATCACCTCACAGCATCTCAGTAGGATTAAAATTAAGTTTTTATATTCAGATCTTTGATTCTGCCTTTCCAGTTCCTGTTTGCACCAAACATGTCTTCTGTTACTGCACAGATAATTCGGCTGTTCAAAGCATATTGTTCAGAAATCTTTTTATTGGTCTAAATCTTCTCTGGCAAACTGTTTTCCACCTGATTCTAATTTTAGGTAGTAATGAGTGTCAGAGTGTTTTAATTTGTCCTCATGAAATGGAATTTCTCTTCATTACATTTCACTGTATAATAAAATATTTCTAGTTATATTAACATCTCACAGTATTGTTAAAATGAAGATCAAATATCCATATGTTGTACAAAGGTTTTCAGATGTTCATATTTTAACTATTGTTTTTAAAGAGAACTCTAAAGATTTAAAAGGCCTGTTCAATTAAAAACCATATATACATTCTTTTGTACATACAGTGGTGCTTTAAAGTTTGTGAACCTTTTAGAATGTTCTTAATTTGACCTAAAACCTGCCAACTCTGAAGCTACAAAACCACCATGGCCATAGTTACTTACACCAACATTGTTTCCACAGAAACAGGACAGGAAAATGTGATCTGATTACTTGCAAATGATTATGGATAGTCATCTCAGCAGGTTGGATTTGAGAAACATCTGGTTTGACTGCAGTCTCAAAATAGCAATATACTTCCTAATTTATTTATTGAAGGAAATTATCAAATTGTACATGTCTGAGTGGCAAAAGTATGTGAACCTTTGTGTTCATTAACCCCCTTGTGCAGCAATAACTGCAGTTAAACATTTTCGATCATTGTTGGTCAGTCCAGCACATTTGCTTGGAGGAATTTTCCCCACAACATTTCTATATGATTAAGGTCAGGACTTTGACTTGCCCATTACAAAACATACATTTTATTCTTCTATAACCATTCTTTGGTTGTCTTAGGCATGTCTTGCTGCACTACCCACATTCTCTTGCGAATCTGCTCATGGACAGATGTTCTGACATTTTACTTTAGAATTTGCTGGTATAAATGTTTTTTCTTTTATTTATTTATTACTTTTATTTTTTCCCAATGTTTTCCTTTCTCCAAAAATAACACTTCTCATTTAAACCAAAAAGCTCTGTTTTTGTCTCATTTGTCCACAAAACATTGTTCCAACAGCCTTCTGGCTTGTCCATATCATCTTTTATATTTTTTTGACCCAGTCCCCCACCCCCATTGTATTGGTAGCCAATTGCCCCTCCCATCCACTAGGACTCTCCCAATCTAGGAGGGTGAAGTCCAGCACACGCCTCCTCCAATGCATGTGAAGTCAGCCACCGCCTCTTTTCAAACTGCTGTGCAGCCAACCTGTTCGGAGGAAAGTACAGGATCACTAGTTCTGATGAATCAACTGGCAGATGTCAGCGGACATCACGTGGTAATAGTGAAGGAGAGAGAGCGCCATCTACCCACCCAGAGAAAGCATGGCCAATTTTGGTCTCATGCTGCAGCATGATTCAGACTTAAGATCCTCTGATCATACTGTCAGCGCCTTAGTCTGCTAGAATGCATATCCTCTTTAGCAAACCGCAGATGGGAGGCAATGTTATTTTTGGAGAAACAACTTTCTCTTGCAGAAATCTTGCAGGCTATTACACAACTTGCTCTTGGGGTGATTTTTGTTGACCAGCCACTCCTTTGTAGTTTAATAATGCTTTTTTTCCTCCATTTGTACATTGTGTCTGACTAAACTCTTTGGAGGATGTTTTGTAACATTTACCAGCCTGATGAACATAAACAACTCCTAAGGTCTGCAGAAATCTCCTTTGTTTGTGTTGTGATGCACATCCACTAACGTGTTGTGAAGATCAGACTGCTAGATCCCTGTTCTTTAAATAAAACAAGGCACCAGCTTTCACTTGATTATTATCTCATGACAACACCTAACTAAAATTTCACCTTACTTTTGCCTCTCACAAATATGTAATTCAGTGGTATGTTGGGATACGAGCAGACCAACATACAATTTTTTTAAGATACAAGCTGCAACTTGGTCTATATTTTAGTTTGAGATCCGAGCGAAATTCCAAGATACGAGTGGCTGCTGCTAGTTGGTGCGTTGGCGCAAAGGTCCGGTATGGGCAGCACAACACCTGCATCTCATTCTTTCTCATGTGTTACTCTCAGAATCAAGTCCAATCTTGTGCGTTGTAGTTCTTTTTGAAAAAAATGGATAGTAAAAATGCTTTAAACTCTTAAATCTAGATCATTTTAATAACATACATACAGTAATTGTTATACTGTTAATATTATTTTGTGTGGACGAAAGGCCCAGCCTTTCATAGCCCGTGATCCGTGTATCCGAGTATGGGGACTTGCTGCTGCTTCTGGGTGAAAATTGTTTTGTACTGAACTGCAAAGAACGAACCATGGCATCCCATTCTTCAGCCAGTTGCTGAATTTCTTGGCAGCAGTTGGATGCCAAAGTGAAATGGAAGGAGAGAGATTTTACTGTACAGAGCGCACTGTGCATCTGTAATACACAGTACTGCGCATCGAATTCCCCGCAAATTTCAAATGGTAGAGCGAGAATTCCCCAAAAATTATTTTACTTTAATATTTATTGAAATCTGAAATTGAAATATTTTGTTATGCATTGGTAAAGTATATATGTGTGTTTCTTAATTCAAAACTTCTTTTTTTTTTCATAAGTTATGATGGTTGGGAATGATTCACTGACCCGGAATAGATTAAATCTATTTCAGTTATTTTAAATGGGAGAAATTTGTTGGATGTAAGAGTTGACTGACTTATGAGCTCCGTTACAGAATGAATTAAACTCATATCTCAAGATACCACTGTATTGGTTCACTTTCCTCAGTAAATAAATTAAAGCTTTTATCTCATTTGTTTGATTTGGTTCTCTTTATCTACTTTTAGATAAAGAGGGCACTACTGTATCTTAGATGTAGTTAATTAGATTTGATTCAACTTTTGCTAATGTGATTTGCGCACAATGAATATAGCCTCAGCATTTAACCCATCCGTGCAGTTAAACACGCACACTGGTGAACACACTAGGCTTTTCACTTCAGTCATGACCTGCCCGGGGATTGAACTAGCGACCTTCCAGTCCCAAGACTGATCCATACCACCAGGCGACTGCCTGCTAATTAAGAGTCCCTATTTTGTTTATTTTACAACCCCTGGTAAATTATAGAATGACATCTTGAATAAGTGGAAAAATATGTAAATGTGATTCTTGGTAGAACCATTTTATGTAACCAAGGGAACCATAATCTTTCATTTAGATTCTATTAAATTCTGTAAATTAGGTAACCAATTCTGTTAATTTCTGTTTCTGTAAATTAGGTAACCGTCCTGATGAGTGCTTGTCAACAGCCCAACTTTATCCACCAAGACCTAAAGCCAGAACATCTTGAACACTTGAAGGTGAATGAATGATACTGGAAGAAGTGCCCTAAATTCATGTATTAAGTTAATTTGCAGCTATTTGCTATTTCACTATATTTGTGATTACTTATATGTAACATTTTATTTGACAAATTTAGTTGCTTTAGTTGGCATCTTACAAATTTTCTTCTTTTAACAGCAATGCATGTCAAAGCGCTTTGATGGTTCACATCAGGCCCTTGATTTGAACAACATAAAAGTTGACCCAGGTAAAAAAAAAAATTTAATCACATATTTCATATTACAATGTTATGGGAGACCTTTCTTTCAGGATCATCTGTGCTCATTTTCATCTAAGCAGCTGCATAGCATTCTAAAAAAATTTATAATTAATATCCACAAGCAGAGTAATACGGCGATAGCAAAGTATTTTCAGGTATCTGTTTTCTTAGTTCATAATGTGAATGAAAAATTGGAGTTAAGAGGAATGATGGAGGTTCTGTCTCATTTTGAGTTCTAGAAAGCTACTAGCAGGCTCTGGAGTTGCGTTGTACCGTTCTGCTCTGCAGCGACACCTGTACCAATCTGATATTAAACGGTCTTAGCCATTAGATGAAGCTCTGCATCCTCACCACAAAATTCAGTGTTGTCTTAAGTTTGTAAAGGAACATTTGAACAAGGCTGAAGTATTTTGGAAAAATGTCTTGTGAAATGATGAAGATAAAATCAAACTTTTACTGCAATGAGCAAACATATGTTTGGACAAAAAAAAGAGTAAAGAATTTCATGAAAATAACTCGGTAACACTTTCTATGAAGCCTACATTTATAAGTCGTTATAATTGTGTTTATAACTATTTATAACTTGGTAATAATGCTTTGTAAGCATACTTATAAACTCTTATAATGCATCATGAGGCTGTAATTATACATTATAACTCTGGGTTTGATGACTTATAAACATGTTATAACATTAATATTATAACTCATTATAATGCATTATAAGCAAATTAATGATCTGCTCTGTTATAAAGACCTTTTGAAAAAGCATTATGAACATTTAAAATGTTAGTGCTTCAATAAAGTGGCTGACATTAAATTTTATATCAGAAAATGCAATGCATGAGTGTGCCTGAAAATGTTACAACTGAACTGAACTACATGTGAGTGCTTAGACAGAGTGAAATTATTCTTCTCAAAGTACAAAATAATTGTATGCTTTAGTCTGTTTTCTTTGAAATTGAAAAATTTAAGTTTTAAAATGGCAATAATCAGGGTTCCAGCAAGGTCTTAAAAAGTCTAAAATTCTAAACTTTAAATTTATGACCTTATAAAGTCTTAAAAACAGCCAGATATCCTTCCAAGGTCTTAAATTATTGAACTGATTAAAGTCTTACGTTTTTGCTTTTACATTCAGAGAAGTCTGGAAGGTAGTTTGGCTAACTTCTGCTAACGTTGACTAAATGCATCAGTATAAATGTAGTTCTGTTCTCTATGTTTATGTGGGGGCTACCGGTGTGGGCAGTTGTCTTTGAACTACAAATCCCATAATAACTGCATGCTACTACTTCCGTGAAGACACTGTTAGAGCCATTGGCAACCTTTGTTGTTTTAGTTAGTGAGTTTTTCCACCAAAAAAGCGGCTAGCGACAAATCTGTAGACGTTTCCCGGTGTTATTGAATATGGTGTTATGTTTGTGCCACAATTCTGAGCGCAAGCAGATGTGTTGTGAGAAAGACCATTGATACTGAGATTGGTGATAAAAAAAGAACTCAGACATATGTACAGTGAGGTTATATTTATGCATGCTAGCGTTGTGTTGGTAAGGTTACTTGTGTTGAGAATGTAACTATGTGTTCTAATATTAAATGAAATGAATAGTTTTCAATAACTGAATCAATAAAAATAAAGTGTTTTGAGAACGTCTGGGAACATTAGAATGTTTCTGGCAATTTATCATGTTGGTCTTAAATTTCACTGAGAATGATCTTAAAAGGTCTTAATAAAGTCTTAAATTTAACTCACCAAAACTTGCAAGAACCCTGAATAATATGTCTTTTATAATCAGTTTGTTTTCACTTTGTTTTACAACAATGTTTATAGTACCTTATAATTCGTTTATAACAATAATGTTAAACATCACTTTACTTGAAGCACTCATTTATGGCATTATAAACATTTATTACGTGTTTATTATTGCTAATATGTATTTTAGGCACTTGCATTATAATGCGTTATAAGGAAATAAATGCATTAAATGTATAGTGAAAGTTGTTACTATATGATTATTACACAGTATCTATAGTTTATTAAAGGAACTTTATGATGCATTATTTGACTTTATAAGTGTGCTTACAAAGCTTTAACCCAAAGCTACTAAGAGTTATAACCACATTTATAATGGCTTATAAATACAGGTTTCAAAAGTCCTTTATAACTGCTCAGGTCATTGTCGGTTTATAAAGCATTACAATGATTGAAAACGTTTATAATGAGGAAAAAACTTCAAATGTCTCACTTTACTTGAAGCACACTGTGATGGCATTTTGAGTGTTCATAATGCTTTATAATTGTAATAAGGCCATTATAACAGTGCAGAACATTATTTGCTTATAATCCTTTATAATGAATTATAACATTAATGTTATAACATGTTTATAAGTTATCAAACCCCGAGTTATAATGTATAATTAGAGCCTCATGATGCATTATTAGAGTTTATAAGTATACTTATGAAGCATTACCAAGTTATAAAGAGTTATAAACACATTTTATTTCCTTATAAATATAGGCTTCATAGAAAGTGTTACCAATAACTCTTCAGCTACTAAACATGGGGGTGGATCAATCATTCTTTAAGCTGGTGTTGCAGCTAGTGATATGGGAAACATTTTGCTGGAAGAAGGAAAAATGGGTTCTGTGATCTATTACCAGCACATACTTGAGCACTCTTTGTAAAAATGCTGTATGTTGAGAAGCAGTTGTAAAGAAGCTAGCATTGACAAAATAGCGAACCTAAACATCCAGATACAAATCCACAGTGGACTACCACTAGAGAGGCACAAGCTGAAGATTTTGCCATGTCCCTATGAGCTGGAGACCTCAAAAGTGCAGTGCATACAAGACAGACCAAGAATCTCACAGAACCTGAAGCCTTTTTTAAGGAACAATGAGGAAATATCCTGCAAACAAGTACTGAAAGTCTCTTGACTGTCTACAAAAAGTGTTTACAAGCTGTGATTCTTACCACAAAGAGTGTAACTTTTTGTTATTTTGAAGCTGTAAAATATAGAAATGAACAAAACCCCACCTTGCTATTTTTTTCTTCCCATTGCAGGGTTCTCATACACACACCTCAATAGCTGTCTCTCTAAACCTGCTCCACCTGCTCTGTTGAAACATAAGTTTTTAGCCTCAGGTGCTTGATATGGTGTATCTTTTGATGTTAGCTGCAGGAAGGGGTTTTCATAGTGTACTACTGCTAGTATTATACAGTGAGGAAAATAAGTATTTGGTACTCATCTGACCGCAGCACTTTCTCCCATAACTCATCCAAATGGTCATGGGCAAACTTAAGACGGGCCTGGACGTGTGCTGATTTAAGCAGGGGAACCTTCCTTGCCATGCATGACTTTAAACCACCCCAAAACAAGTAAAGATATAAAATGTCGAAGTTTTATTGTTTTTCAATGTGAGAAACACCATTCTTAGTGTCGAACATTTGTGAAAAACATCTGTCAGTTCTCTGAAAGTCATGAACAAAC
>BRDA01014896.1:0-38673 GCA_036984385.1 Crenuchus spilurus | reverse complement strand
TACAAAAAGTGTTTACAAGCTGTGATTCTTACCACAAAGAGTGTAACTTTTTGTTATTTTGAAGCTGTAAAATATAGAAATGAACAAAACCCCACCTTGCTATTTTTTTCTTCCCATTGCAGGGTTCTCATACACACACCTCAATAGCTGTCTCTCTAAACCTGCTCCACCTGCTCTGTTGAAACATAAGTTTTTAGCCTCAGGTGCTTGATATGGTGTATCTTTTGATGTTAGCTGCAGGAAGGGGTTTTCATAGTGTACTACTGCTAGTATTATACAGTGAGGAAAATAAGTATTTGGTACTCATCTGACCGCAGCACTTTCTCCCATAACTCATCCAAATGGTCATGGGCAAACTTAAGACGGGCCTGGACGTGTGCTGATTTAAGCAGGGGAACCTTCCTTGCCATGCATGACTTTAAACCATGACGTCTTCGTGTATTAGCCACAGTAACCTTGGAAACAGTGGTGCCAGCTCTATTCAGGTTATTGACCAGCTCCTGTGTAGTTCTGGGCTGATTCCTCACCTTTCTTAGGATCATTGATACACCACGAGGTGAGATCTTGCATGGAACCCCAGTCAGAGGGAGATTGACAGTCATGTTTAGCTTCTTCCATTTTTTAATAATTGCTCCAACAGTTGATCTTTTTTCACCAAGCTGCTTGGCAATTGCCCCGTAGCCCTTTTCAGCGTTGAGAAGGTTTACAGTCTTGTCTTTGGACAGCTCTTTGGTCTTAGCCATGTTAGTAGTTGGAGTCTTACTGATTGTGTGGGGTGGGTAGGTGTCGTTATGCAGCTATCAACCACAAACGGGTGCTTCTAATTTAGGATAATAAGTGGAGTGGAGGTTGACTTTTTAGAGGCGGACTAACAGGTCTTTGTGGGCCAGAATGTTTGCTGATTGGCAGGTCTTCAAATACTTATTTGCAGCAGTAACACACAAATAAATTATTTTAAAAAATCATACATTGTGATTTCCGGATTTTTTCTTTTAGATTATGTCTCTCACAGTGGACATGCACCTAAGATGAAAATTTCGGACCCCTCCGTGATGTCTAAGTGGGAGAACTTGCGGATTTGCAGGGTGTTCAAATACTAATTTCCCTCACTGTAGATCCAGATATGATCCTGATATAAAACATGTCAATACAAATGGTAAACCAGTTATAAATCATGTTCTTAATTTTACCTTGACTTGTGATGGTATTTCATGAAATCTTACATCTCTATTCATTAAAATCCCTTGTAATTCAGAGATCATTGCCAGTTTGTAATGTTGACAGCCTCCAATATGACTTACCTTATTAGTGCAGTTCCTTAAAAATGGTGGGGTTTTTGTCTTCTGCTGCATTCTGGGAGCTAGGATTTAGTGTGTATACTGTGTATTTCATGTCATGTTTGCCTTTTTTCAGATTTGGCTTCTCTAAGTATTGAAGTTACATTGAACAGAAAAAACTTGATGCAGGCAGTCATCAAAATCATTGAAGAAAACATCCCTGAGGTACAAAAATATTTCTTTTAAATCTGTTACATGAGATGGTTAAAAGGCATGTCAAAGTTTTTACAGTATAGCTGCATGTAAAATTCACACAGTTACTCACATCCTTTTTCTCTTTTCTCATCACAGCTGGTTTGTTTAAACCTAAGCAACAACAGGTTGTTCAAGCTTGATGACCTAGCTGATATCGTTAGAAAAGCCCCCAATCTGAAGATTCTGAATCTCTCACACAATGATGTATGTACCTAATGGTTGAAGGCATGTTTTGTTCTTTCTAGGTGGAAATTTCCCAACAAATTTTTTTCACTTTATTGATTTTCTTTCCTCTGCAGATAAAGACTGAGCGAGAGTTGGACAAACTGAAGGGCCTGAAGCTGGTGGAGTTATCATTGGAAAGGAACCCCCTTTGTGATCATTTTAAGAACCAGGCTGACTACATTAGGTCAGTTCTTATTCTAACTTGTTCTACAAAGTTGTGTGAGAAGCTGAATGTGAGTGTTGAGTGAGTGAACGTGTGTGTGTGTGTGTGTGTGTGCACACAGTGTGTGTCCCATCTACCTGGAAGTGAAAGAATTGTCAGGCAGAACCAGTTGTTGCAGTAAATAGACGAAAGAAGGAGTCTTGGATAAAAATGGGCAGAAATTAAGGAAATGGTGCAGTAATATGCATCTGGCCCTCCTCTGTTGTGGCATCAAATTGTTTCTCAGCTACATCACAGATCCATAGTGTATGTTATGTGTCTTTTAAACCTATAAGACTAAAATAGTTTTCTCTGGTGGATCTACTGAGATATGTTGGGCTGAGTTTTTTAAGGAAACTGACCAGACATGTGGAATGAAAATCTGTTTAAGCTGTTTACTTACTTTACATGAATTACTATATGAATGTGCAACAGTGTAGATGCAAAACAATTTGCCTAAACATCATTTTAGTGCTTGGATATTTTCACATATTAATTTGATTTCAGGTCCGTGTGCTCTGTTCTACATATGTCACGTTTTTGTAAGATTTAAGGCTATTTTTATTGATGGGGGTAAAGGATCAAAGTCCTTGCTCACCTTTGCTTAATCCACTATTACTTTTTTTCTGGTTTGCAGTCTGTTCAACAATGCTGTTGTCCCTGTTTCTTTCTTTACAGGTTACTGCTTACAAGCTCCTAGTTGTAGTGTTAGAGAAAATATTTAGTTCATTTGAAGACCTTTGTTAGGTCCATTGCAATGATATCTTATATATTTTTTAATTGTTTGGTAAGCATTTGGCCGCTCTGAATGCCCGATGCTTCTTTTCTCTGAGAGCTTTGGGCCTAGAGGAGAAAGAAAAAAACGTATCCCAGAAGATACAGCACTCTGAAGTACTCGTGCTTTCTACTCTGTGATGCTACTACCTAGTTCACCCCCTCCACACCTCAATGGGCTTAAGTCTGGGAGGCTGCTCATGGCCAGTGAGGAAGGCTGGTTAGCCAACGACGGGTAAGATCCCACCATAAACCAGGGACAACCTAAGGCAGGCACAGTCGCAAAACTGGCCACAGCACTCCAAGTAGAATAAAAACACGAGTCACTGAAAAAAGAAGAAAAGAAGAGGAGGAAAACATGCATCGCTGGTTGCTGATTACCAAGAGATATCCTTTTGGGTGGTGGAGGAGGGGCAGCAGGTTTTTAAGAAAAGCCCTTGAGCCATGCCGATCTAAGCACCATTGTGACTTTAAAAGCCTCACTGTGAGGTGTGTTGCATAAAGCAGAAGAATGACTCCATTTCCACTGTTCAGCATTCAGAATGCACACAGAGTGAACTGCTCTCTTTCTGGGCTGTTTCTAAGCTAAGAAACACTGGAGAATATGAGCTTTGAGGCCATTTCTCAGGATTACAATAGTTATCAAATTTCATTAAATCTAAGTTAGCTTTAAAATAGACATAGATAATAATGCGTTAAAACTCTGTAGTTTGATCCTTTTCAAAAACAAATCCCTACCTTTTTAATGTAATGGTAGGGTCCAAATATATTAGGTTGGTTCAAAGACACTTTGTTGTCATTGATGTCTGCGTTCAGATTTTTATTTGTGTTAGCAGTATCCTGTATAGAAACTAATGGTTCAGCTTCATTGTTTTTTGGCTCTTTTTGTTTCTTCTTAATTCCCTCCCATTTTCAGTGTCTTCTTTTTCCCCCCTGTCCTGGTCTATCTTTTGCTGTTCTGTTCTTGGAAGGCATAATTTTCCATTTTTAGCCTTTGCTTTAAAGCGACCTTGTTCAGATTAGAATGTTTTGTCTGTAGATTTTGTGGCATATCCAGTATTTGAGGAGATTTTTATACCTCTTGCACAAATTTGAACAAAGTAGGAAGATTTTTAATATTAAAATACAAAGTTATATCACCTACATAACTGAATTATAAAGTCAACATTTTGCCTGTGATTGTTGGTTTAACTGAAAAACCCCACCTCACAGAATTTCAGGAGAGAATTTGCATACTAAAGCCAGCAGTTCATAGTTGACCTGAAATGGTCATCTAGTAATGGCATGCCAAGCTGAACTTACTACAGCCCCCTGAACACCCTCACTTCACTTTCTTAATCACCTGAATGTATTGACCGTGTCCTACCGGTCTGAGTGTTTACAACCAACCACCATCACTACCCCACACACTCCCTTTCCCCCACCTTCACCCCTCAGAGCCTGCGTGTCAGTGTGTCGGCTTGTGGGGGGGGGGCCGGTGGTGAGTATTGCTGAGGGGTGAGTACCATGTTCTTGTCAGATGAATGTAGTATCTCAGAATGCCTACAGTAATTGGAAGTTAAAGTTATGTTTTGATCATGTTGCAAATACATATCACCTTTTTGCACAGAACGGATGGCGATTGTAAACATGGTATAATCACAAGTCATTGAATTTTTAGTACCTCTTCTATTAAATGCTTTAATTTTATAAACCCAGTGTTGATATTCATGCCCATAAGGTGAATGTGAAGTAAGTGTGTGTGTGTGTGTGTGGTCGCCTGTGTGAGGAATGGAAGAGAGTTGCTGCTCTCTAGTGTTCTGTCTGCATAATTGTCTTTATCCTTTTGTCTTCTTCTGTCTTTGTGATTGTTGGACAGTGCCATACGGGAGAGGTTCCCTAGACTGCTCAAACTGGTAGGCCCTTCTTTTTACTGGTTTATCAGAGCATACATGGCACAATTAATAATAGCTTTGTTGGGTATCAGCTAATGGCACTCAATAGAACTTGAGCTTGACGGTCGTTTCCTAGTTCATATCAAGTTTCTTTAATAGAGGTTTATTCTTCTGTTGTATCTCATCTTTCCATTGTTCCTATTTGATAACAGGATGGACATGATCTTCCTCCTCCTATTGGCTTTGACTTGGAGGTTGCCCCTCCAGTTTTGCCCCCATGCAAGGTAATAACTTGAGTTCATATAATACCATCATATTTGTATCAAGTTCCAGTGGAATGTGTCAGGTTTTTCTTGCTTGAAAGACTTTGTTTGTGAATGTTTACGTTGATACATTTCTAATCTGTTTCAAATTTTTTATTCAGCCCAGTTACTTCTGTACAGAAGAACTCAAGAACCTCATCCTATGCTTCCTGCAACAGTATGTTTGTCTCTCAGCTGTGTTTAGTCTATATGGAATCAGCAGTGTTTAGTCTAAGTTGAATTTAAATAGCAATACTGACTGAAGCTAACCGTTTTGCTTGTCTTGCCTTAGATATTACACTATATATGACTCCGCGGACAGACAGCCTTTACTTAACGCTTATCATGATGGTGCAACTTTCTCACTCATTGTTCCCTTCTCTGGACAGAACCCTTCCAAGTACAGTACACTTGCTTTCTATTGTTCTCCTGCTGTCACATATAGACTTTACACCATCACATTTGTTTTGTTAAACATTGCTTTCCCTCATCTTGATCTTGTTAGATGCAGTTTGGGAGATTACCAGAAGGACAGTCGCAACATCAAACGAGTCAGAGACTCCAGTAAGTTTCCAGAATATTGCACTAATTGAGACATTAGCTTTATAGTGTCTTATTTACTTGGAACATGATGGTAATATTTTTGGTGTTCAGTCATTAAAATTCTTTTAGAAAAGGCCTTTGCCAATTATGTATTTAACCATCCTGTAATTAAGTGCACTTCTGTTCTGTTCTGGTATCTTAGCTACACGGTTTCGCTTGCTGAAACACACACGATTGAATGTGGTTGCATTTCTAAATGAGCTTCCCAAGACCCACCATGACATTGCTTCCTTTAATATTGACGTGAACACTTACACTGTGAGTACATTTTTCCTTTAGAGACAGAGATGCATTTCAGTGTAGATTTGTCCTGACAGTTTGCTTCTTTATTGCTTTAGAATACATTGCTGTCATTTACGGTCAGTGGAGTGTTCAAAGAAGGTATGCTTGATATTTAGAAATAAGTATAAATTGTTTTATCACAATTTATTTTGTGATATTTAGCCCCTAAATTTTGTTTTTTGTTCCCTCTTAAAGTGGATGGTAAATCCCGGGATTCATACAGATCATTTTCTCGGGTGTTCATTGCTGTCTCTCCTGGAAATGGAACGTAAGATACTTTGATTGTATTTTCATATGATAAAGTTTTTTCCTAATACTGTGGTATAGTTATTGCTGCACAAGGAGTCACACCAGATACTGACAGCAAACATGCTTTTGTAGCTCACAGAAACGTAGTATTGGATTATTTTTCTCATTTGTTTGATTTGGTTTTTATCTACATTTAGAATTTGTGACACAACTTTTAGGTCAAATGTATGTGCAAATATAGAAAATTCTAAAGGGTTCACAAACTGTCAAGCACCATATATAAATGCTAGAACTCCATGTCGTTTTGACGTACCATTGTTGATTCAAAGTTTGTCTTGTGTTCTCAGTCTGTGTATTGTGAATGATGAGATGTTTATTCGAAATGCCACAACTGAAGAGATTCGGCGGGCATTTGTGGCTCCGGCCCCGACCCCTTCCAGCAGCCCAGTGCCCACGCTGTCTTCCACACAACAGGAAATGCTCTCTGCTTTCTCCCAAAAGTCTGGCATGAACCTGGAGTGGTCTCAGAAGTAAGTACAGAAATCCATATACCACATATTTATGAGCGCAGTTCTAACTAGAGATGGACCATTCAGGCTTTTTGGGCTGAAAATCATACAATCAATCCTTCCATCTCCTAGTTCTAACAAATTCATGTACTATGTGTATATAAGTACCAAATGTCAGAGTGATTTTTAGTTACAGTCCAAGCCCACCATATCTTTTATTTCAGTCTGTGCACTCCAGTAATGTTAATGATTCTGGCTGCTTTAATCTACCGTAAACCAGGTCATGTTAATTTATTTGTAATTGTACTGTAAATATTCCATCATATTCTGTGGATAATTAGCTTACATGTTTTTTCTTTGGTTATGACTGACCATTACAGTGAAGAGGTTTGATTTAATATGCTGATGTTGACTGTTTTGCACTTATCATTCTGCCCCTGCAGTCAAAACGCTTGTCTGGTAAAAATTTACACAATTAGAGTGACTCAGAGCATATTAAGATCCTCTCCTCTGCTATCTACAACACAGGAACATTGTGAAGCTGCAAACATAAAACAGATGTTTTGTAATACTTGTCTAATCAGAATGCAAAGGGAAAACTGAGTAATTTCTGGAATGAGCAAAATGATATTTTATAATGTTTCATATCTTCTCTTCTTGCTGGTTTTTGTATGGGTTAGTTGTCAGCCATTTTACTAAGATTTGACTTTAGGTATTTTGAAACAGTTGCACACATGGATATCTTGTGAAATTACTCGCCAGATACTTTTATCTTAAATAGCTGTGCTACAAAACCATTTTAGCTACAAAACTATACTTTTGCAGGTGCCTCCAAGACAATGACTGGGATTTCGACAGAGCTGCTCAAATCTTCACAGACCTCAAGGTACCTTAAATAATGATAGTTTTATTGTGTGTGGATGTGTAAATGTTTATTTGCCTGTGCTTTGCTAAGAGCTGTGTCTCTTGCCTCTTGCCCCCAGGTCCAAGGAAAGATCCCAGATGTCGCTTTCATAAAGTGATTTTTTTTTATGCTGTTTTGTCCTCACGTGAGCTTAAGAACATTGCTTTGACTTCATTTTTGAGGCTGAATTAATTATTAAAATACTGATTTAATTATATTTGGGCTGTTTTTTTTCTCCTGTGAACATATTTAATTACATGTCATGTATTAGCTTGTAAAGATTGCTTATGTCATTATAGATACTTTATTAAACATTTAAAAAATGTTTAGGAGTATGTTACTTCCTCTATTGTAAAGCCTTTTCAGTACTTCGTTTGGCTTTCTGGAAAATATTAACAGCTGTCAAAGTGAAAAGAGATGTCAAAATGCAGTTATATTGTGGTAATGATTATGCAAAATGGCATTCACTGGAATGCAAAAGTTCTAAAGAGTTTATTATTGGAATTGGTAACGTTATTGAAAGTGTCATACAAAGCAATTGAATTTACATAACATTTGTGCGCTTTGAGGCCACATTGTGCGTTCAAACTGAATTCCAGTATAAACCTATTCAAGACGAAAGTACAATATTACTCCCTGAAACTTTCTCTGAGATTGTCAACTACAGCTTAAGTAATGTTGGGCTTATTGCTTGAATTCTCTTTGGGTGCACTGATGCTAATATTGCTTTTCTGTTTTAAAAACCACACAGAACTACAAATGCCAGTCTCTGAATAGTTACAGTAACTAAGGATCAGGGTGAGGTTTAGGGTGTAGTTTGGAGTTGGTCAGTCTGATCTAGACCAGTTCAGAGAGGATGTTGGAGGCTAAGCTGCAGGTGAGACCAGTGCCGTCAGGCTCCACATTGAGTTTCTTCACTACACCATCTTCAATCAGCATGGCATATCTAGATATAGGATACAACAACACTTGCATGAAATGGGCATTTTTTTTAAGTTACTACAGTAAACATGACATTTCTTAAATTCTGCCTGTCCAAATATCTGTTAAAGCTCCCAGCATAAGCTGTTCTATTGCCTTTTTAAATATAGCTGTCTCAGTGGTTGAAATACTGATTTTTTAAAATACATTTTGTAATAACTTTTATATAACATTTGTTTTAGTGAGCTTGAAATACTCTGGCAATTCACCATTACAGCTTATATTTAGTGAACATAAATGTCCACTGAACCTCACCTCTTGGATCTCTTGTTACCAAGCACCTGGATGAGCTCATCATTATCCAGAAAAAGATCAACTGCCTGAAAAGAATGTTATAGTTACAACTTATTTAAAACAACACAGCACAATATTTAAAGCTGCAAGCATGAGGAACCAGTTTGAAAAATTATGAAATACATATTGTTCAACCCAATTGTGGTTACTTAAAAAAACTCCCTAAAAGTTCCTGTTAACTGCTGTTTATGAAAATCAAAAACAGTCTTACTGCAGTGAACGCTCCTGTAGGGTCTGCCAACATTCGTACCTATAATGAAATGGGAACCTTTTAAATAGACAAACATCTACAATAATTACTAGTTCATTAAGTACCTGCACTCAAAGGTGCACTTTATATAAAATTGTTCACTGTGGCCCATCAATTGCTGCACAGTAAATCAAACCCACTTTGCTCCATTCCTAATTGGAATGGGATAACCTGAGGACCACCACTGACCAGACATTATCCAGGTGATGGGCCATTCCCAAAACATTTCCAGGAGTGTCTGGTACTGGAATGTGATCAAGCTCAGCATCTTTAAATACTGGGCACATGTACTGGTGCCATCAAATCTGAGGATGTGCAGTTAAGATTCTGATGTTTATCCGATCGTCTGGACTGAAGACTGTTACTACTACATATCTGGTTCTAGCCAAGAATATAGCCATAGGCTACGTTCACATTACAAGGCTCAAGTGACTCAAATCTGATCTTTTGGCTTAAGATTTGATGTTTTCAGGGCTGTGTGGACGTGTCAAATCCCATCTTTTCTAATCAGATTCGAGTCTCTTTCATATGGATCTAGATCAGATACATATCCGATCCGTGGACATGTGACTTGAATGTGAGGTCAAATCAGATTTCATATGCCCTTTTGTTTGTCCGCATGCGCGTAGTGGGTGAGGCAGCTGGCTTCTGTGATATACTCACGTAGCTGTAAAAGCAGTCAGCTGGCATTTATTCACCTTCTTCACCTAATCATGAACAGTCCACCACCTGTTAACTGTCTTCCTGAGCAAAACACCATCACACGTCAGCTAATGACACGTCAGTTTGATCAGTTTTACTAAAATCAGTCGTCTCACAAGTACAGGATTGCCAGATCCCCCAAACATTCTACCGGCAATCTAAGCCACAATACACAAACGGCAACTAGCCAAAATCTAAAGTGACACATACATTTAAATGAACTTTAAAACATAAATCTTCTTTCACTCTTACTTTCTCATTCAATAACTTATTTTATTTAATGCAAAAACCCTGCAAACAGCCAACTCTGAAGTTTTACCGTTGACTGTATTCTTGCAAATCTGGCAACCCTGAAACAAATATGACGCTTTTTGTTGTTGGTGACGAAGGGGACGTGTATGTGTATCAATATGCGCATGCGAGCCGTTTCAGGGACAGATTACTTCACATTACAGACAGATACAGCTCGCTTACATTTGTGAATGTGAACCGTCAAGATTATTTAAAGAAACCGTTAAATCTGATTTGAGCAGTGTGACATTGTGTAATGTGAACGTAGCCTTAGATGCTGGTATCTAAGATGCTTGTTGTTCTCAGTGGAATACTCTCAAAGTAGTGTCATTTGAGAAAGGAAATATTAATTCATAAAATGCGTCTTACTTACCGTCACCTTGCAAGGTGTGGTTGGGAAAGATGGAAGGAAGCTATAAGGAAGTTGACTCCCAAAAAGGATTATGGCAACACAATCAATAATAGGCTGTTATTGGAACAATATGTTGTCAAACCTGTTAAGTGTCTCATGTTAGCCTACTGTCTGTTTCCTTATAAGATATTCAGAGTTTCCTACTGATAAGTGCAGGAAGTGTAACTACAGTCTAACTGATACTTAATTATTCTGAAGGCCCTTCATAGTCATGAAGTTTGTGAGTTTCCACACCTAAGAGATGTTGGACCCCATTCCAGTTCTGAAAACTCCTGAATTATCTTCTAGTTACATCCAAAAATGAAACCTGATATTAGTTGAATACACGGCTTTCCTGCTCACCTTTCCATCTGCATGATGCTCTTTGCCCCAAGCAGCCATGACAAATACATCGTTCACAGAGAGACAGGCCACCTCCTCCACACCTTTCCTCTTCAGCTGTTCAGCCTCAACCACAAACCCTGGCAGGTGGGTCTGAACCACAGAAACAAGGTCATAAGAAGAATATACTGGATAGTCCACACTTCACAACCTGTTAAGACATTGCCATGTTACCATGCCAGGGTTCCTGGAAGCGGATGCAACATGAGCAATTAATCGAAGCAACGTGATCCTTCATTGAAACATTAGGAGTTAATGTGTGATGTGTATCTGTTTATGGGTAAGACTACCTTGGAGCATCCAGGTGTAAAAGCCCCTGGCACTGCAAACAGCACTCCTTTTTTCCCCTTGAAGAGTTCGTCCATGGATACTTTGTGCCCTGGTTCTCCCTCCTGGACTTTTACAGCCGGAAGACTGTCTCCAACCTGATGCAGATGACACGATCAGATCCTTGACTTTTTAGTAATTTGAGTAAATTACTATTCAAACAGTATCAACATTAAAACCAAAAGGCTTGAATTGTCACTTTATATGTAATGATTATAAAATAGGACACGTTTCCTACTTTTCCTTATTGAATTCAATTATGAACACAAATGAACATTTTCACCATATTGTAGTTTTTGGAGATACACTAGTATTTCAGATGTGCTCAGTTCTGGTCGTGGAGATCTACCACCATGAAGATGTTACATCTCTGAGTCTGATACACAGATGAGACTGAGGATGGTAGATAAAGTCTGCAGGATGGTATATCTCCAGGACCAGGAAAACCCCTGATATAACAGTGCATATTTTCAGACAGCTACAGATAAAGAGTTTGGAAACTCTCCTTGTTTGGGTTATAAGCTGGATGTTAAAGCACAGCTACAGAATGTAGATATCAAATGCGCAACACAGAATGGCCGCCAAGCCTCATCTCCAAACCCACGAACAACTCCGTGTGAAGGAAATAAACACACGACTAAAGCAGGTCTGCTTACCTTGATCGGCATGTCTGCAGTGAGTGAGGTGTGAAGTGATCTAATGCAACTGACTGCACGGTTTGCTTTGAGTAAAGCAGCGACTGCGAACATCAGGTTTTATATGAACAGCAGACAGTCCGCTAACGATAGTCAGACAAGCAGCCAATCTGATCATCCGCTATCCAGTCAGTCTTCTTATCAGCCAATCAGTTTATTCAACCGTCCAGCCGGTCGGCTCTGATTGGCTTCTGAGTGCGCACACAAAGGCTGCGTCTAAAACGTTAAGGTAGCTGCCTTAATAACTTGCTGCCTAAGTAGTTCCTTTGTATGCAGCATTGCTTCCGTTTCAGACGTAGCCAATGAGACTAGCACTATATTAGGGCGGTCCTGGAAACGCCCCCTTTCTCTCAGTGGCTACATTAGCTACGCTCTTCGTTCTCATTCGAGTTAGTGTGTTGGACGTTCCTGTATGTAACAAGTTTCCAGTTGAAAACTACTACAATGTGATCAAGATATGGATGTTCACAGACCATCAAACAAAGAGAGGAGTGAAAGAAAAAGTGCGAAAGACTGGACAAGAGCATGATCAAATCAGACTAATTCCACCAAATACTGACAGAACTCTTCCTAAATAAATAAAACATATTTTTGTGTTTTTTCCAGATTTTTATTAATAGTTTTCTTTCTCAACTTTACAAAGCATCCTGATGTGTGCTTAAGAATTATCAGATGATGACCTTGTCTGTCCTGTGACTATGCAAAGACTACAGGAAAAAGTCTGTACTCTTTTGTTATTGGAATACAGTGGTGCTCTTTGTACCTGTATGGGGTGTAAAATCCAATAGAGTCCCATACCTGCCCAGCTGGAATCACAACTAAAACAATGGAAAAATCATGTGTTATTTATCACAATGAAAATATGGACTTAAGATGAGAGATGAGGCCAACAATTATTAGCACCTGCTAAATAAAAAAGGTATAGGATATAGTATATGTTAACAATAGCCTAATTAAAGTTGAATAACTACAATTACAAAAGCTTCCTTATGTAAAACAATTATCCTTGCTTGTTCATCCCCCTTTTCCCCAGCCCCATACTTATGCTCTGTCATGATGACAGTCTATAAGGAAATAAGGTTTGACATTATGTCATGCATCTTAGTTATGGAACAAATAAAGCAAACAAGATCATTACAAAGGACAGACCAAATGGCAAATAATGACGTGTGTTAATTTATTACAAAACACAAGACACCGACAATATCTTAAAATACCCCTATATTCCTGTGGTGTTTTAGTGTTTGCCTTTCATCACAGTGATTCAATATGAACAAATTGTTGAAATATAGTCACTACTGCAGAACTATTTAGCTTTACCAAAAAAAGAACACACATAGACATTCACAATCATTAGACTGAAACCCACACACAATAAAGAAAAAAACAACAAAATAATATTAATAAACATCAGCAAATTGGTAAAAAATAGAATTTAATCTTTTAAATACAATATTTTAAAATACAAACATTGATTTGTTCTTTACCTTATAAGCTTCATTATTTCTATGGATTGTTGTCACTGTTATTACTGCTGAGGTTTGATTTACAATATGTCACTATACAGAGAAATGTGAAAACATGGTTTTGGTAAATTCTTGTATTGCTCATTTACATAAATATACACAGACACACTAACAGCTACCCAAGATCTTAAGTGATCTCTAAATCATGTGATGCCCCAAAATCTTACCTAATGTCAACAATGATAAAATGGCATCATATAATGTTGACCATTATGAAAACACTACTGTAATATAATTATTATATTTGCTATTATTATTATTATAATTATTGACACAAACATTGACATTTTTTACAACTTTCTTTGAATGGACCCACACATCCATGGTTATGTACACATTCTATGACATCCCAGAAACCACTGACACACATTTATCCCTGTGTACAAGAGCAAATTAACACTGAAAAACATTAAAGCAAAAAAGCATTTTAGTGTTGATTAGCTTGAGTGTCTTTGACTGGACAGCAATTTGAAACACTGAAATGTATTACTAAAGTCCAGCCAACATTCAACCATAAGCAGAACTTATATTAGTAAGGGATAGTAAGAAAAAAAAGAATAACTTGAGTGTTCAACACTACTTATAATGATGGACTGTAATCGGCAAAATCATATTATTACTAGCTCACATAAAAAGACAATAAAATATAATTTATTTTTATTAATATACTTTCCCTGGCTTTTGTTTTTATTTAGCTCAGTTAGTTTATGGACGAAAACTTTGTTTAAAAATGAATAATTACAAAAAGGGAAAAGAAAGCAAGAAAAAACAAATCCAATATACAAACTAACATTTTACAATATTGAACCAAACAGATTGCTTTATTTCAGTACCAAACCTGAGGCCATGTGTAACATTATACGGAAAGTCCATGTTCAAGTCAGCCAAAACATAACGAACCATAAACGAAAAAAGAAGCTCATGTTAGTGGATCAAAACTTCAAGCACCTATTACACTCTTTCCCATGGGCTGGTTATTCTCCAGAACATGATCAAGCTTACTGCTGACCTTGACATGGGATATGATAACAGAGTTTCTACTGAAAGTTCACTTGCTGCCCAGAATCAGAAAAGATCTGATTATTATACAGAATTAGCATATCTAAACAAGTGTACATCCTTTAAACCTGCGGTAAGTGTGATTTGTACCGTTCTCAATGAGGACATACAATCATTACTACAAACATACAGTGAAAAGCACCCTGAAGACATGGTATAATCTCACAGAAGTCTGAAAACTGTTGATCAGTGGTTGGATTTGATTATTGATTCTGCCTTGGCCTGGACGGCAATTGGCTTTTCTTCCTCCTCTCGAGTTATAAATGCAAAACAATAAATAAAAAAAGTAGCAGAGTTAGAGGGCTCTGAACATGATTGCATATAACACGAGATCAACGTCCGCAAACAATCTAAAAACGGCTCTAAAACAGCAGTGAAACCAAGAAAAATGTGAAAAAATATCAAACGATGGTCTCGGGCTCAGGGCTCGTTTTGACCATGTATTATGAGGCTCTTCATGTTGTATCAAATTGTTGCTCTCAGTCATAGAGACTTGTAGTTCAGTCACAGCACACGACTACCTGGTTCATGCTAACCAAAGTTCATTCTTTCCTGATGTTCTCCAGCAAAATTGATCCATCCCCTCTCAGCCCCTCCAAGGATTCAGGATGCAGAGGTGTTGCTTTCAGAGTGACTCAGTCTCAATTTTGTCACCTGCACTGGTGGCCACTGTAATGCGGTACTGGTCACCCAAACAGCATCCAGTCTTACCTTGAGCTTTCGCTTTGAGAATGAGTTCTTGCTCAGTCCTTTCAAGTGGATTACAAAGAAAAAAAATCTCGCTCCTCGGCAGCAGACTTAAAACAAAGAGCCAGCTGGCCTACAGGGGCTGAGGTTGCTCTTTTTACCCTGATCTAAGTGCACCATCATCAATTCACACACACAGCACAGAAACACACTCGCACACATTCTGGCGGTTAACCTATAGAATAAATTCCTAAAATCTAAAGAGTGCATTACTCTGTAGTCTCAGAACTGTTTTATTTGATAGCATTCCCTTTGTGCACCCATTGCCTTTGCTGTGCCACTACAGGAAACTACACTATTCAATTTCAACTTAAAAGGATTGACAAGCCAGGTCAACAACGCCCCTCTGTAGAGATAAATGGATGACTTGTTGCACTTGTTGCTGAGTGAAAGTACATATTGCTTTAAAATATATTGCATGTTAGAACACATACGATATATCCGGTAGTGTCGCACGTGCCAGTGTATTCAGGACTCACCATTTCAAATGTATGTTGCAGCTGAAAGGATATTTTAAGTATCACTTCTCTGTCTGCAGTCTCGAAATCACTCTTCGGGTGTTAATAATCCTTTATGTCTTGCATATTTCAAACCACAAAATAATGTCGCTGGGTCAGTTAAGATAGCACTTACATGTATAGGCAAGCACTGCTAAACCGCTGAGCATGAATCTGACTACACACAGAAGAGTAGGGGATAAAAATTGTTCTTTGTACAAGGTTGCCTGCAATGATGACTGCATTTTCAATGATGTGGCATTTTCTATGGCTTTAGCTAGTTTCACTAAGGGGAGCTACTCATGACCAATTGACTTGAAATCAGTCATACTACCATAATCTTGAAAAAGACTGAGAAGGTGGTTTTCTTTAATCCTTAACGCATCATTACCCTGAAGGTAAGTGATCATTACAACAGTGATGGAAGAGCCTATATTAATCTTTTGATAAAATCTGCATGATAAGGCTAATTATTAACATGATGACTACTTCCACTTAACTTAGCCTCTGATATACTCTTTAATTATTCCCACAAGGTATGTCAATTTCTATCAAACGAGGCAAGAGATTTAAGAAGCCAGTCCATTTAGTCACATAAATTCCAAAGAAGACATCCATGGCTGACAACCATTCGGCGGAAGTACCATAGGTTGTACGTGATCCCTCAAAACTAATCGTTTTCAAAGAGACGTCTGACCTTCAGCTCTTCAATGAAAAGAAATATCCCACTTTCAGCCCTCGTGCTTTTTTGACAACATAAAAAAGCTTCTTCATCTTAAAAAATGACAAAGTCATGCCTTCCAATTTTGAGTCTCTTCTACACACTTCTGTTTATCCATATATCTTGTTTCTCGCTAGGGCGAGTCCATCATGGCCTCCAGCATCTCCAGGAATAGTTTGTGCATGGGCACTCCACCACGAGTCTTGATGCTGTAAAAAGTAGTGAGGGCACGATTCGCCGTTTGTCGAAGGAGGGGCAGCGTGAGAAGGAGTCGGCCAGCTCGCTGAGGATCATCTGGACGCTGCTGCATCTCTAGCTCCAACAGAGCCTGGTGCAAAAGATCCCTCAGCTTCTGAACAGCCTCTGTGTCCTCAATGTAGACCGAGTCTGAAAGAAAGAAAGACTTAACATTCAACAAACTCATACAACACAAATTACACAGTATAACACAAAATGACCCATTTTCTTTTCCTTTCCGTCCTTTAAAGTCACCTTCACTGCTTTATATCTTTTAAGCCAAACTATATTGTTTCTACACAACACACAAATGCTAATATTTTTCATTCATGTTTATTTTATTCAAATAATTGGTAGAAAATCAGACCAGGATATAAGCTTGGATATATGTAGAATATCTTCTAAGCTGGTTGGACTTTATCATTACATTTGTGGCTGACAGAGTACACTGAAAATGTTTTTAAATTTAAAAGTATTGAATACTAAGATGATGCTCAAGACCTTTGTTATTGAGTGTATTAAAGTAATTCAAACATTTTATGACTATTTCAACAAGAACCCTGTGAAAAAAGGCTCTAGAACAGATGTACTGCATTTTACTGAAAGCATCTGGAACCTGAAGTGTGTGCGATACAAAGAAATCAGTCCTATGCTGTGCAAAGGAAGTTGTTGTGCATGCAGAGAACTGTGGGAGATCATGGGCTCTTTAATTTATTGAGAGCAATCACATGCGACTCCCAGTATTTGCATAACAAATAGAGTGGCTTGAGTTGACTGTTTACAGTAATCGACACTGCCCTGGAGCTCTCACGCTAATATGCTAACTGCTGAAGGTGAAATAGCCAATAAGAGCTCTGCTTTCTACAACACATTTACAAAACAGGATCGATGTGGGCTTGATTCATGATGCAAAATGGCTGATCTATATACAATGTAAGCTAAAAGTAAGGTCTTGGAGATCTATAGTGCTGAATGCTTCTATACAGTTGTGTATGATAGAGTGGTGAGGAAAAAGTCTGTGGACAGTTAAGTAAGTAGAAGATGAACTGAACTCCAAAAAGAGTTAAAAGATTAAACATTATTTTCAAAAGGAAAGGAGCAAAATTCTGATGACTCCAAGAATTGTGCTCCCATGTAACAATTACCAAGGTCTCAGACCTTACTTAGCTTGACAAAGCTACAGCTTTTTCACAGTCACCATTACGAAAGGACAAGTGACGCAGATTTCAAAGTTTTTATAGATACACTGCCTAATCTAAGCAGCTGCTTAGCGCTCTAGCAAAATTGAAATAACAGATTTTAAACTGCCACTTGGAAATATTTTGCTGTCTTCTTTTAGCCTTCTCCTGCTTTGTGCACTACATATGTAAGAAATGGCATGTAACCGTAACTGTGGATTAAGCTGAAGTCAGGAAGACCAAAAAAACTTTGAGAGAAGGACTCCTAAATTGCTATAGACTAATCAAAACAAAAGAGCTGCAGAAAGATTAGTGATTGTGCACTGTTCTGCTGTAGAGCGACACCTGCACAAATATGACCTTCATGGAAGAGTAATCAGAATAAAAACGTGCTTGCATCCTCACTATAAAGTTCAGCATTAGAAGCTTGCAAACAAATATCAAAATACACATGCATTTTGGAAATAAGTCCTGTGATTTATGTCCTCTAAAGTAAAGAACTTTCTGACCGAATCATGTTTGGGTAAAAAAAAAGGATGCAAAATTCTCAGAATGACACATTTTGTCTTACTATTGGTGACCAAACCATTGTGCGCTATTGAATACTGAAGATTTAGCTGTTTTTTATTATGACAGTGAGATAAACACTTAAATACTGTCACTTTAGTTATAATTTTTTATCATAATTTCTTTATCTCAGTAGACTAACACTACTCTGAAGTCAAAGCATACTAATTTGACTTGAATGTGCAGAGACAAGTACATTTGCATGAGGAGTTTTATTCATTAGCATATGACCTCATGATCTTCCAATCAGCGTGCAGCTGAATTCACTTTGTATATATTAAACAATTTGGGAAATATGATTACATAGAATTTACTCACTTCACTATAAATTGCATATATTTGATTTATTGAGCACTGGATCAGAGATGAATGATCCTTGAAAATCAGTCTGTGTATTGTTAAGAGTATGCTCAGTATTGTTATGAAAGGTCTTTGATCCTCCAACATATACAATAAAACCCAGAGTTAATTTCCAAGCTGAACACTCCACAATGCAGTGCTGCTGTCATTGTGATGTCTTAAATTAAAAATTAAGTTCCAGTGTCCAAGTTGCTCACCTGAGTTGGCCAGAGCAATGGCCTTGAGCATGACAAACTCCTCACGGTCCAGCTGAAGGGCCCTGAAGCGGCGTGCTAGCTGACAAATTGCAGCGTTAAGCTCTGTTAGGCCAGCTACACGCGACATCTCCTCATCCAGCACAAAGTCCTCAGCAAACACCACCTCATCCTCACAGCCAAGAGAACGGTATGCCACCCCCAGAACCAGCACCTCCAACCAAACAGACTGCAGCACAGACATCTGATCAGACAGTGACAGAGTGAGGAAACCTGCATGAGAAAAAGAGCAGGACAGGGAGACGGGAGAGAGAGACAGAGAGAGAGAGACAGAGAGAGAGCGAGAGAGAGAAAGAGAAAGAGAGAGAGAAAGAGAGATAGACCGAATTAAGTCTTTATTTAGTCAATTCTAGCAAATTCTGTAAAAAAATAAACAACACAAAATGACAAAAATCTGTCCTATTTATCTCTTTCCTGAGATAAAATACAAACTGAAAACTAAGCAACCTTCATCCATCCATCATTCTCTGCTTAATCCTGACCAGGGTCACGGTGAGTCCCCTACCATTCACCGGGCACAGGGCACAACCTTCATCAATATGACAAATCGTTCCCCATAATTTACAAATCCATATTTTTACTGTCCACAGGTCTGTAATAGTCATACACACACTTGTAGAGACACAGACCATGTCTGGGAGAGGAAGAGAGAGCATAAAGAAAAAAGTTTAGGAATATGTGTGTATGGTATAAGGGTCTGCAAGCACCTGGGACCTGGAAGGCAGAACTACAATTGTTATCCTTAATTTAGAACATTCTTCAAAATAGCCTGGAGCTGACAGGAGCCAACGAGCTCGGCCTTGCAAGGAAGAGTCAGAGAAATCTATGCTGGCTCTGGACAGCAATTAAGTGAAAACCTCCCACATTCACTCTCTGGCTCTCCACCTTAGCTCTTCTCTCAATTATAAGGCATCTATCTCCAGGCACCTGTTCCTTCACACTCAGGCGTGTGATTACTCAGCACTTCGCTGCTTCTCTTAACAGGGTGGAAAGCAGAAGGCCATCAACAGACAAAGGTTGACAAGTTCTCCACTGCTTTCCCCAGTTGGCCTTTTAACAGCTTCAGAAAATGCTACCTTGTTATCGGCACCTTCACAATCCAGACCTTTCTTTCACCTCTCCCCCCTCCCAGCCCTGTTCTTTTGTCTTTTCTCACCAGGGACATGTTTGGCCCAGCCGATGATGACAACAAGTTCACGGTCAGCCAGGTCGCACAGAGTGGTGAGGGTGCGCTGGGCAGTGTCTGGCTGCAGAGGGTCTGGCATGGCAAACAGCTTCTCTGGCTCTGCCACCAACAGGTGGGACACAATGATACTAGGAGAGCCTATAAATCACATATAACACACCATTATAAATCAAAAACAGTTACATTGTTAAGAAAACTGGCACAATAAAATCTGAATAATCAAACAACAATACATTACAGCTTCACAGTGGCACATGAAAAACTTTAGAATATTGAGAAATTTCTGTTCATAATTAAACAAGGTAATCTGACAACTGTTATATTTACACAGAGTGAGATTTCAAGCCTTTTTATTTTACTGATGATCACTATGGCTTATTGCTCATGAAAGCCAGAAATCCAGAATCTCTATTTATTAAAACAGAGATTCTATTCTATAATATAGAATATTATATGCTATAATCTATCTTAATATTATACTATTCTATTAATTATAATTGTATTCTATTCGATTCTATAATTCTATTATATAGAATTTATAATTTTTATTATTAATTATTATACATTATAGAATATCTAATTATTAGAATATTTAATTTGGAGTTTGTAGTTCAAACACTATCAACACTTCAAACACTATCAAGGTTTCCAATATGTAATTTTACATGTAATTAATACGTTGTAATTAATTTATATTATTATTATTTCATTATATAAATTTACATTCAATAATTAATTAATTAATTAATTAATATAAAATATATTACAGTTTACCTTTCCCCAATTAAATTATGAACCAAAAATAACTTTTCATAATATAAAAACTTTTGGAGGTTCACAAGTATTTTCTTATATCAGATGCAGTCAACAGGCCAAGACATTTCTAGTGACTAATGATGCTGATGTAGCTAACAAGTGGAATGTTAAGTACATCATCACTGTTGTGCTTAAATGATCACATTTTCCTCAAATCCTGTTAAGTTATTAAGAAAATTTAAGAGATCTTATGTTCTTTCCGACACTGCATATGTCAGTAACAGTTAAAGTAAAATATATAAAAAAAGAAAAAAAAAATCAGCTGCTACTACTGTTTCGACTTCTTTTATACATCCTTTGAAGGTGTTTGAAACATGGCTGGTTGACTGGATATGGGATACGGAAAGAAATGTTTACATTAGATTTTTTGCTGATCTGTTCTGCCCCTGTGAAATCTCTAATAAAATGTTACCTCTCTCTCCTTCCTTCTTTATAGCTATTGGGGCACTCTGATATGTAGCATTCTCCACTTCTGGTCGTCTCTTGTATTTCTGTCTTCCCCCTCTCACTCGGTCTAGACGGACTCCTGCACACACAGCCAACATGCCAAACATTTACTTCAAATAGAGTTACTTAATGTGACGACTGTGCCATAAGCAATGCATGCTTGTCATTCAACGCAGTGGCTGGACAAAGTGTATTGTACTTTCCACTCACCTTCTTTAAGCATGCCTACTTTGAGGCACTTTGTGAAGCGGCACGCCTGGCAGGCCTTCCGGCGTCTCTTGGTAATTTCACACACATTGGACGCTGGACAGCTGTACTCGATGTTGCCTGAGAAGGGAACGGCAGGTGGAGAGGACAAGGATAAATATAAACAGCAGAGTTCAAGGAATCAAGACAGTTGCAATCTTTTACAAACAGATCTTGCTCATAGGTAACCTTGTCACAGTGTTAAGAAAGTAGTTCAGCTATGCAGAATAATCTTGACTGATTAGCTGCACTGACTAATGAAATAATTAATGTATTTACGAATGTATTCATTCTGTTTATATACACAAGTAAATTGCAGTTCACTGTAACGACAGAAAGTGAAAGGATCACAAGAAGGATAAGAATTCACTGACAATTTTGACAAGTATTTCTACTAAGAAGACATAGTAAATTTAGGACGGCAGCACGGCATCCTCAAAACTTCTGGCTTATTCATTAATACTTAGTCATTAAACCTAAGGCTTACTAATTAGTAATTACTATGAAATACATTGTATTTACTATATATCTATGGAAGCTCCACTGTAGACGATCCTCTAATGAACCAATAAGTAAAATAAGTAAAGTAACAACAGATGATCCTCAGAAAAGTGAATGTAAATGTGCAAAAGGTCAACAACAAGACTTCACTTATTAATTATTAAGACCAACTTTTCAGCAAACAGTGCTAAGAAAGCAGCAGGGTATCCAGAATAGATATTCTGGAATGATTAAATGCACTGACTAATTAATATGTTTATTTATGTATTCATTTGAACACAAAATTATTTAGAGTTCACTATAAAACAATACTGTAGATATATTTCTGCTAATGGAAGGCAGAACCATGCAGTTAGCGAGCCTCTGCAGAAGTTTAAGCATTGTTCTATTTTTTTGCACATAGTATTGTTCACTAGTTTGTATAGAAATTCCTTTGTGTTTAAGCTGTATATACATTCATCCCAACAGAATTTCAGACCATGTAATTAGGCAGCCTCTGCATAGCTTTTAGCATTGTTCTGTTTTACTGAACATACTGTTGTTTACATTTCACATATTGTTCCAAGTATGACAGTCCAATTATGTAGCACCCTGGACACTAAACAGCAAGGCAGATGGGAATAAGGGAGTTGTTAACTTCTATTGGAAAATCAGGTCTCTTTGTTGAAAGCTGATAAACCGCACTCTAAACTGGCTTATTACATGCTACAGCTGCCCAGCACACTCACCCTGGATAGTTCTCTTGAAGAAGGCCTTGCAGGCTTCACAGGAGGCTACGCCATAGTGGTAACCAGAGGCCACGTCTCCACACACCAGACACAGTCTCTTAGGGAGGGTACTGAGGGCGTATTTGCAGCGACCGCCCCCGCTGCCTGTGGAACCTTCATCTGCAGCATCTGCCCCATCCTCCTTGAAGTGACAGCGGAGGGCTGGGCTGTATGTGGGTGAGGAGTAGCGTCCAGCACCGTCCCCCCGAGGACCTCCTCCACCACTCTGCGAAGAGTCCGAGGAGGCTCCGCCTGGACTGATCCTGCCACCTCCACCTCCACCCTCAGGACTGCTGGGCTCAGCCTTTATGTGCAGATCAGAACGCCGCTCTCTGGAAGACATAATATCTGTGGGGAGGGAGGCAGACAGAGAGAGAGAATGAGGATGTTATGTTCCTTTGTCTTCTTCACAGCATCATTGAAAAGACAATGACAGAAGAACAAAGTAACAAATGACCGCTTCAGCAATAACAAGAATTCCCTGACTGATGATTTTGACAAGAACTCCTATAAAGAAATAATAGATGGTTTATGATGGCACATAGACGGTATATACAGATGGACAATGTGAGTATTTGCTTCAGTACTGTAGAAATGAAGCTAAAACAATAGCCTGGTACCATAGACATTATATACCTAGATGCCGCATTGAGCGCTGACTCGTGTGTCAACGTCGCCGCCGTATTGGAGGGGGCAAAAGCGACCAAAATAACATGACAGAGATGCTGCACTCTGGTGCTGCGTGGAGTTTTTCGAACCATTTTACAGACAAAACGGGATCACATGGGATTACCTTTCACAGGTAAGACTGACAAATTGTTTTTGACTGTATTTGGCCATTCTAACATTTTGAAAACAAAATTATATTTTGTGCCTAAAAGTTTCCCAGTGTATATTAGTGCACATCTGAATATGTGACCCCGCCAGGGAAAACCAGGTCAAAGTCTTTTTTTTTCCAAAATTAGTTTTTTCAAAATAACTTTTTTTGTGAATTTAAGTTTTGTTTTCGATCAAATATGTACTACGATAGATATCTGAGACTATTATCTATCATTTACAGCAATAAAACTGAGTGGCTAAGTTTTGTTGCTAATGTGAGTGACATGATATTAACACGATATCTCAATAAGTTGGTTTTCCCTGGCGGGGTCACATATGTGAATGAACGCACTAGCTTAAATAACTTTGTAGAAAGGCGATTTATGAAGTTCAGTCCATTCACTTGTATTAGTTCACAGCGCAGCTTTACCTCCTCCAATATGGCGGACACACAGTTACGTTACATCAACGGGCCAACCCAGTCAATGAGGCGTCTAAGTATATGTCTATGCCTGTTACTCTAACTACTTTAGAGTTAGCTGGCAGGCTAACAGCTAGAAACAGGACATCTAACATATGGATGCCCAGTTCTGATACACATCCTGGCCTAAACCTGTCTAAAACACTTCAGAAGCTGAAGGTGTCACAAATTGTAAAACTGAAAAACAACATTGAAAATAGGCAGTTTGTCATTAAAACTCATGTGAAGTTACACATCATATGGCAACCAACTAGGAAAGGTGCTAGTCATGTGGCAGCTTCACTTTTTAGAGATATGCTGTATATGTGCTTTATACAGTAATTGGAATGGCAGCATAGCTTAACCTCAAAACTTGCTATTTGGTTATTAAGACATACTCATTAGTAACTAATAGGACTTCACTGTACATTGTACTGTAATGAAGCAATCAGTAACAATAGATGATACTCTGCAAAGAGTAATCTCCCAAAAAACCTAAATGTAAACAGTGTAACAGATTAACTGCAAAATAGGTTAGACTTATTATTCAGGTATTAAGATTTATTTACAGTAACTATGAATTATTTAGTAGCCACTAATTGTAACCAATAGTTACCATTTACAGTCATCTGAAACTAGTAAAAGTTATGTAGCTATGCTTCATAAGAGTAAAGAAGCTATGTAGAGGCCCTTAAAATGTTTTGAGGATGAATTTAATTTTTTTATTATTATTAATTACACTAAAACCCATGCTGAGGTAATCATACACCTCAGCTTCCACAGCAGTACTTAAATAACATTTAAATGGATTAAAGACTAGAGAGTAATTCAAATTATCACTGATGTAATTCTAACAGGAATTTGTGTGTGCAGAACAGACTGAATTCTGCCCATAATCCCAACACCTTGGCCTCCGCCCACACCAGATTAGGGTCATTAATCCAGGGGAGAGAAGAGACAATCCTCTAATTATACCTCTAGAAGTAGAAGCCAGGCAGAATCCGCTAGTCTCTCGACCACTCTAACAGACCTGTATTTCATCCTCCCACAGAGACAAAGCTGATCTTTCACTTTCTAAACAGTTAGTAAAGGCATTAATAAATATTGCACAAAACATAAATGCCAAACACGGAGTACTGCTTTGATAGCAGCTTCCTAATGACAATTGAAGCCACATTAAATGAGAAGTTGCAGATGTGTAGACTCCTGGATGGCTAACAGTTGCATAATTCTCACAGCAGGAACAACTGTAAGACCAGTCCAGTCTAAATTCAAGCCATTCAGTAATATGTGACCCAGCCAGGGAAAACCAGGTTAAAGTGATTCTTTTTTTTCAAAACAACTTTTTTTTGTGAATTTAAGTTTTGTTTTTGTACTACAATAGATATCTGAGAATATTATCTTTCATTTACAGCAATAATACAGAGTGGCTACGTTTTCTGGCTAATGTGAGTGATATAATATTGACGCAATATCTCAATAAGTTGCCCAGTGACTTTGGCCTGGTTTTCCCTGGCGGTGTCACATATGCATCAATATTAGTTTCACTATCAGCCATTAAAGGCATACAAATACTAAATCAAAGGTCTTCTCGAAAGCGAAAGTGTGAAAAGATTTTACAGAGTAAAATGAACTGGAAGTCACAGGACACTCCAAGCTGCTATCAATTTTAAACTGCAGAAACGGTTATCAGAATAATGGTTTAAAGTGATCTTCCACTACTATAGTGATTCCATATCAGATCCATATGACATTAATTTAGCCAGGAGAGTTGAAGCCAGTAGAAAATAGCTTAGAATAAGCCCAAAATTCTCTCCATGCCACAAACAAAACACTGTGAACTATCTAGGAATTTGATGAGTAAAAAGAACTGAGAACAGACCAACACCATCTGGAGATATACACACTGACACATAGGGAGAGGGAAAGATGGTGAGAGAGAAAGAGAGAGAGAGAGGGCAGAGAAGGTCAAGAGAACTGAGAGAACTATAGTTCCCCTCCTCTCCTGATCTCCAGTGAAATGGTGTAACTCTGGGCAGTGTACAGAGTGTAACCGTGGCCCAATGCCTCGTGTTAGCTGAACACTCTGACTTACAATCTGTGTTGCACCACTTGCGCAACTTCTGAACTTTGACATTACACCCTACCCCCTCCTTGTTTCACACCCCAACCTGAGTGAAACACAGTCTTTATTGTTTTAAAGGTACATAATGTCAAACACAGAAGGAACTAACTGTGCTGTTTAGTAATGTCCACTATTTATCAACATTTTAAGAAGGCAACATTGGGAAAAAAGCAATATCACTCCCTTAAAAAAAGATCTATAAAAGCTAACATTACAAGTCTATAGAACTCAAATATAAAATTAGACATTTACTGTAATTACTACACAAACATTAAATATTTTTATAAGGCAGCACTACAGAAATAATGTGTTATAGAAGTATTGAAATCATATTACTCTTATAAATTACTATGACTAAGAGCTGAGTCAATGAAACCATTCATGTTTAAAAAATACATTAATTACTATATACAAAAATGCCACAGATATTTTTTTCTGTTAAATTCTGCATTAATAAACACAAAATGCCAATGTGATTCCAACATGAACATACTGTCATGTAGAAGGAAGAGTTGAATAAATTAAACAACCTACCTGACACAAACACAGCTCTGGGAAAACTGAGACCACTGCACATAATCATTTTCTCTTGTCTTACCAATATATATATATATATATATATATATATATATATATATATATATATATATATATATATATGTATGTATATGTATGTATATGTATGTATATGTATGTGTGTGTTTTAGCAAAAGTAAGCATTTTGTTTTATTATATAACCTACTGACAACATTTAATCCAAATAAAAATACTATGATTTAAAGCATCTATTTGCAGGAAATTAACAATTGGTCAAAAAAAGATGCAGCATTTCAAACCTCAACCAATGTAACACAGATTCATATTATTTTAAACCCCACAAAACAAATGTTTTAACTTAAGAATAGTTCAGAAATCAGTATTTGTGAGAATAGCCCTGATTTTGCATGTCATCCTTACATGTTGTTTTTGGGTGCCATTCCTGAGACAGACATTCAAGCAGCTTAGCTCTGTCTGATTGCATGTGACCGTCCATCTTTCTTCTGATCAGATTTCAGAGATTCAGGTCTGCAGACTGGGTTAGACATTTTAAGTGGTCTCTTAACTTTTGTATATGTTCATCTTCATCACAGACCCATTTGACTGCCTTTAATACTTAACCATGTAAAAATAAAAAAGGGGGTAAAACTGAGCTGCCCAGACTCATCCAGATGTCACTTCCACTAGCTGATCAAACAAAACAGACAGATTATTTACTTACATTTTCAATTGTGGACTGTTTGCTTCTTTTCAAGTTTGCTAGCTCCGTCTTTAATCCTGGAGAATGCAAAACCTGACCTACACAACCATTCACTTTAGCATTCACGTGTTTTTCTTAAATATCCAGCGTAAAATGTGTTTAACTGTTATTTTGCAGTGAATTAAGAGCTGCAGCAGTACAGAACAGAAGCTGACTAGCATGCTAGCTGCTATCCCGGCTGCCCTCACTCGCACTAGCCACGTTAGCTTAGCACACTGGCGGCTAACTCACCTCTACCTTGTTTAAGGTACCAAAGCTCCGCTGTTTTCTTCATCCTCGCCGTTATTGAGGTTCCTGACAGATTATTAATGTTTCCTGCAGCGAAAACTGTCCGTTTGAGCTATGAAGTCATGTATATATGGTCAATAAATCCTGTTGTCTGACTTGTATGCATTTTTGAACTTCACTTTTCCTCCCACATGGACTTCAAACGTGTCGTTAGTCATTGGTTGTCTTCAGGAGGGAGGAGAGGAGGAGCATCTCGAAAAATGCCGGTTTGCTGGGATTTTTGGCTCAGTATGTCTTACAGCTCATGAAAATCAGAAATCCAGGATATCAAATTTCATTTTAGGGTTGAATAAAATTGCTGTTCAAACTGAATCAACATTCAAAAGAATTGAAATACATCAATTAATAAAATATGACATTTTCACTTCCATACATCTTCTTAACTGCTTAATGCAAAGCTGTCTGAAATGGTCCACTTCATTCATTTACTGATCATTAGTTACAATGTTCTACACTATACAGGGTGACCAGAGTGAATTTGGACCACAATTACACCAGAAACAATTCATTTTGACCTTTTGCCATATAAACATTATATAGTATATTAATGTAATTAATGTAATGGTGGCTACTTGCCACATCAAAATAGCGAAAGTATTCACCCCCCTTGGCATTTTATCTGTTTTGTTACATTACAACATTTATGTAAATGTAAATATTGGGCAAAAATCCCAGTGTAAAGATGTGGCAAGCTCATAGAGACTTATCCAAAGCGACTTGCAGCTGTAATGGCTACAAAAGGTGGTTATACAAAGTACTGACTTTAGGGGGTTGAATAGTTATGCACACGAAGTTTTTTGTTACTTTGTCCTGTTTGTTGTTTTCTTCACAATAAAAAGAAAAGAAGATGTTCAGAGTTGTAGGCTTGTTCGGTGCATGAAATGATGCAAACCCTCAAATAACCCATATTAATTCCAGGTTGTGAGGTAGCAAAACACGAAAAATGCAAAGGGGGGTGAATACTTCAGCAAGTCACTGTATCTCCAACACATTTTTGATATATTTTCGATGTTCCACTAGTTTGGCATGACTATAAATACAAATCTAATATTTTATTTTATAGCTATTTCCATGTTTCCATTTTATCAATAAATTAATTAAGTGAAATGGCAATAATTATATTAGTTATAATTATATAATAATATTTTACATATTTTACAAAATTTGCTCAGGTGGATTTGTCTGGCTTCTTTTTTGAGAGAGGAAACCATGATGCATTGTGGTACATTAGCCTGCAAGTAGTGTACATCAGTTGAACACTATATTTACAGTGCATTACATGCAGTACAGTATATTTACCGTGGGTAACAATATTATGTGCTGTATCGGAAATCAAAATATCCACTGGGAATTCGGACAGCACTACAAAATAGCAGACACCCTAAACAGAACAATAAACCTTAAATAGGGTTAATATTTCAGACAAAGCCCAGTTCATGGTCACGATGAGTCTCCATGCCCCTTTATTGGGCACTGGGCAGGGCATACAACTATTGTAGCTGTAGCCACGACAGTGTGATGGTTTAACATTTTGAATTAACTTCTGAACACAAATGAGCCTTGGGCAGCACTGTGGTTTGGTGGCTTGCATGTTCACCTCTCAGCATTGAGGTCTTGGGTTTGAGTCTCTGTCTGGGTGGAGTTTACATGTTCTCTCCGTGCAAGAGTAGATGGAGTGACTGTGACCCTGACAATAAATAAGCAGTTAAGGAGATGGATGAATGGAATGAGACAGATGGATGGAATGAACCTGTTCACTTTATTCTCATTTTGGGAGATGCACTAGTACAATGATAACCAAAAAATTGTATAGATTGAAAAGATGGTAAAAATTGTATAGATTGTAAAGACTGTAAAAATTGTGTATATTATAAAGATTATTTAGGTCAGCAGAAAACCTGCCTCAGTATGTGACATTTCTAAAACACTGAACGGTCTATGTTTTGTTCCTGAATCAAACATAAACAGCATGTATGAATGTGTAAATATTATACAATTCAAATAAAAAACTTAAGTGGGTTCAATGTGGGTGTGAACTGAAATGTGTGAATTAAAATCATGATCAGGATTGCTGTAGTTTCTTTTGTTTTATGTCAGCAAACGTGAAACAGACAAATCTATAGAAGAAGAAGAGACTGATGTGGTGTCTAGAGGGGTAAAACAAACATCAGGATCGGAAGTATTGATATTTCAGTATAGACTCGCTCGTCCCTAATTCAAAGAAAAAATTTAGCAAAACCCAGTCAGTCACAACAATAGGGATGATGAAGTCAAATAGGTTACTATAAAGTTACCTATGCAAAGTATCCCCAAACAAAACAGCTCAAATACCCTTTGCTCAATAGAGGCTGTGTCATTCAGGACTGCTTAACCTTTTCCCTACAGAACCCATCCCTAAACGGTGCTGTGGGTTGGCGTGCTATTTTGAGAAAATGCCTACCTTTATATGTTTTCTTTCAGCTTCTTGTAGAGTCCTCTCACTTTAGATTTCAGAAATGTGACAAAGTGTCAGTTCACTCCAGCCATCAGGAGCCCTGTAAAGTATTACATTGGATTTGTGATCATTATATATAGCCATATGATACATAGATCAGAACTACCTTTTGATTTTTATAAGTGTGTAACAATAAAAACATACTGTATTGTATTGTATATATGCCTAGACATAGTATTTACTCTCCCAGACACTGATAACACTACAGTATACCATTTCAGATTGTGCCCCTATACCTCATGTAGGGCAGAATCAGTAGCTGTCTGGTTTTCAGTCTAATAGGCTGCCTCCCTGTCTGCCTGTCTGTCTACTGTACTGTATCTGTGCTGTGCCTTCCTCATCAACACCATTAGGCAGAAAATGCTGACAGATTGGGAAAATATTTCTTTGCATTTCTCATAGGGAAACATTTGCTGCTTTCGCTCACTGTCATTCACACACTCTTTGCATGCATAGTGGGGGCATACTCTCAACACTCTGTTTCTGCACACAATACCCCCTCCCTTCCTCTGACACATTCCAAAGGTCAAAGTCACATGAGGGTTTGAAGGACATATGCAGTAACTCTCTCTATCGCAGGGAGAAATGTGTCGTTTCACCTGGGTGATAATTTACCAAGTTTAAAGAGAAACACAGCGAGAAAACTGAGATAGAGAACAATAGTGTTTCACAAATATAAACTAATAATGTATTCATTCATTCATTCATACTCATTTTTTCAAAATCTGTTACACATTCTAACTAATTTTACTTCACTTCATAACTATAAATACTATAATTTACTGATAACATCCAACAAGTAAACAACTGGAAAAACAATCTTAGACATGGGGATTTAAAAGTTAATTTAGCAGTCTGAAGAACCCTAAAGGCTTGTTTTAACAAATCAATTAAATGAAACGCCAGACCTGCAATCAATGTGTAGATACAAAATTAAGCAGATGGCCAAAAGTACTTAGCTTTGTTCCTTTATAGTATAGTGACCAGGTGCGGGATCTTAGGAGATATTTACAGAGGTGCAAAGTGGCTGATCTTAGACTTGTGAATGCTGTCTATGCATTCCCTATTTAGATTAAGTGCTATTCAATTATACTGTTATTATTAAAGAGTAGACTGACCAAAGATTATGTAATCTGAAATAGTGTATACAGCAATTTACTTAACAGATTATTGTAATAGCACAGCAAATAATAAAAAGGACATATACCCTGATTAAAAGTAATATTCCACTGTAAACCTGCCAGCCTAGTTTTTCTGTTACTGGACATTAACAGTTTAAACATTTAACCCTTCATGAGTAAATGTGATATTATGATGTTGTTCTTTTAAGGCACCAGTTTAAGGACAGAAACAAAAAAAGACTAAATAAAACCTTGGTCAGGAGATGCATAAAGTGAAGGCACAGTGGCATAGTGATCAACTGATTGTGTTATCTGAAGCCCAGTGTGTAAAAGTGATTTGCAGCAGAGAAATGAAAGATAAGTAAAGTTTATTAGCCTTCGAGTTTTGGCTGCAGTATACATGCAACGTGAGTGCACAGCAAAGACTGCCAAAGCAGACTTCAAAAGGTGACCTTGTCAAGTGAGCCCTGACCGGTGAAAGGTTAATTTGTAAAACTGGATTACAACTTCTTAAGTGCAGGGATTCCCTTCTCAGTTCTAGTCCTATAGGGAGCACAGTGGCCTGCACTTACTGGATCTGAACCAGTAGTTCACAGACAGGCTATACAATGAGTTTAGCAAGCACATGGAGTGCACTCACACTTCAAGTCTTCATAAAGTGTCTCTGTAACAGAGAATAGTTCTACACTCTTTATTTAGTGGTACTGGACATACGTGGAAGAAGTGAAAGCTTCTGAACCTGCTGTGAATTCTCTACATCTCAAAAACTGAGGCTGGCTAAGAAAAGTTTCTCTTTTAAATCTAAAAGTTTTAGATTTTTGTCTGAAAGAGACACTAAACATTATTTCAGCCTCTATTATATGATAAGGCACACTAAAAACAGACTTTATATACACTGATAGTAGACAGAATAGAAACTGAATTTTTTAAAGAAGTCAAAAACTACAAAGGCTTTTGAATACTTGAATGCTGAGTAGCCTCTGAGGATCTGACGCGTGGTGGGTTTATTTTCGGACTGCAACTGAAGGCCAATGGGAAATGCGACATGACTGATGTAGTTGGGAAAAAAAAACCTCAGTCGCTGACACAATGTTATGGACCAGGATTAGGACAGCATGATCAAGGTCAGGCATCAGCAAACTGTTGGCCTACTGCGGACTTTCCTCCCTGCTTTAATGAGTGAGTGTCTAACTGCTCTCACACTTAAAGGAACAGTTCAACCAAAAATCAAGTTTACACAATTTTCTCTTTACCCCAAGTGTAGTTGATCAGCCAAGGCATGTTTGGTGTGTGCAGATTGCTTATGTTGTGTTGCACTATAAACCATGTAGTGCAAACTAATGCACCTAACAATATAACTATAATAGCTTCTATTATATTAATCTTGCAAGACTAGAGAAGCATACTCTTGACATCAAACGTGTTGCCTTTGTTTTGTGTAGGGAAAAACTGTACATGTTCATTTTCAGTAAACAAAAGTCTATGTACTATAGGCTGTAATTGTACAGCTGGTTCTTAAGTTCATTGGCTGAAGCTGAAGCTTAAACTCAAAAATCAAAGCTTGCTGGTTTGGTTAAGCTAGCAAGCACACATTATCCTATTTACAGAAGAAAGTTTAGTTAATCTATACTTAGCAGGCATTTGTTCCTGATGAACTGGACACCATTATGCTAGTATAGTTGATGATAAGACTGCAGAATGTGATTAATCACACCATCAGGATTAAGAAAAGGTGTAGATTGAAGTATTTAGTGTCTCCACTATAGCAGCACCGTTTAGCATCTCTTACCAGCATTTGTGGGAGCCCTACTGGAGACTGTCAGACATGGAGCTGCTGTAAGCACTGAAACAACAGTCAGTCCGGGTTCTGCGTCTGTGCTGCGGCTGTCACGAGTCGTGGATCATCACAGGTTCCGGTCCGGTTTAATGAGCAGATGCTGAAATAGTACTCTAAGCTAACGATTTTGAACCGGGACTGCTGTAGCCTAGCTGGAGAAAATGCGCAACTTTATCCTAAAACAGGTCAGAAATACAGCAGAACTGCCCTGTTAGACAACGCTGAGGCGACACCTGGAAACATTTATTAACTGCAGGGCGTCCTTAGCGACCTACAAACTGATTTTATTCCGCTTTCGGGTCATTTAGGTCCTTCCTCAGCCGTTTCTGTTGCCACTGGAAGCTTGAATCTCGTCTTCCGCTGCTACGAGTGAGATCGTTGTTACGTACAGCCTGTCTTTCTCCTCCCTCTCCCCTCTTTTCTGCTCTTTCTCTGTTACGTCGTTCCAAGACCGCGTTGTTTTTTTCTCACCCGCTTTCTCACAAGCCCCGCCTTATGAGCTACGATTGGCTAACAGTGTCTTGTCCAGCAATTTAATTGGTAGTAGTGTCTGTTCTCCTGTGTGATGATTGGCTGACAGAGTTTCGCCTTCTACGCTAAAACCTCTCTGGCTAAAACTGACTAGTATTACATAAACCGAAATTGGATAATAATGTATTGAATTCTGTGACTGACAACGAGTTTTAGCAGTTGAAAAGCGCACAACAGCCAGCTCTTCATATAAACTTTTAGTCAATTCCAGCGCATGAGGCGGAGTCTGCCTGAATACAGGTGGGAAACTATAACGACATTTTCAGCCCCGCCCCTTGTACTCCGACGTCACCGTCCTACTGTAATGTCCGTCCTGCCTCACGACCCAACGCTTTTGATCTGTCCCCATGCAGATCCTCATGGAAATTGGTTGTGACCAGCGTGCTACTATTTTCAGGGTCTAAATCAAAAGGCGGAAGATCTGGTAGCCCACAGGCCCGGATCCAGGCGTTTGTTATAGCTGTTTTTAATCATTCGTTATGAAAGGACGGCTCACAATTCGTGACTAACGAAATCACGTGACCTTCGACCAACAGTTACAACAGCAGACGATGCGAGTTACAAAAGCTCACTAAAAGGGAATAGTGGCCATTTGACGTGCAGGTTAATATGTTATAAACCACATAACGCATTTATATTGTAGTATATTGTCAGATACATGCAGTGTTTTGGCTCTGTTAGTCCTCCACGTTGAGGTAATGTCACACATCGCTTTAGATGGCATGGAAAAAGTTCTCCTCTCTCAGACTCGGCTGGTCTTGTGACTCTGGGCCCAGCTCGCTGCTCTGAGTCAGCTGGTGTGGGGGAAAGGTTCTGGGCGCTGGGCCAGAGGAGAAAAGATGAGAGAAGAGAATAGAGGTCTACAGACACCGGAAACTAACACTATCACCACGTGTTTACGAAGCTCAGCAAGCTAATGTCTCAGATTTGATTTATTTAGATTAGAAGAAGGTACGTATGAATGCTGAGGAAGGCTCCGTACATCTCAACAAGAATGCCTCAGTGATTACCCCCCTCCCCTCCGTCCTGTTGAGAACATAAAAGATGAACATCCTCATCGCCATAAAGGAGATGAATATGGAACAGGGAGCGCTAGAGCTGCTCGTGTCATTGAGAGTCTACCGGCGACCTTGAATTGAAGGTCAGCGCGCACAGACTGCATTACAGCTGAGCTGCTGGGGGGCTGCAGTCTCACACAGTGACTTTATGGAGAATTAAAGGCCCAGTTCAACCTAACGTAACAGCACAGCTAATAAATAATTAACTGATAAGCGTAACAAAATAAAGAGTAGCTATTTATTTTCATTAATTGCTAGCAATTGTAAGTGTACTTCCCCTTTAAGGATCATAATATTCCATTTGATAATATTTCATGCCTCTGTAATAGTAAAACAGAATAGCAGATGTTCTTCTATATCTTTTCATTTGCCTATCTGCATGAGTGCTTCATCTGATGAGGATGGGGAGTTTTGGGTGGTTTATGGCTTTACTACAGGTCATGGCAGTATGCTGACTAGGGGGTCATGACCTCAGCACAGGTGGAAACAGCTAAACAAACACCAATGTGCACAGAAAGACCAACTGGAAGTCATATAAAGTCTGCAGAAGGATCTATTCATTCTGTGTCTAACATAAGTAACATGTACATATATAGAATGAAACATGTTGACCTCTTCGTGATGAATGGCTTAGGAAAGTGCCAGTACTTTGGCATCAGTGAGCAATGTATGCTCTAATTCACTGCTTCAGAGCAATATATGCTCTAAAACACTGCTCACCCAAAGTATGATGTCACGATTATGTCTGAGGAAATCTTAAAATGTGCATAGTATAAACCAAGGTGTGCAAATAACCTACTTAAAACCCTTTTATACCAGGTTATTGGTAATGTCAAGTTAAATGACAAACAGGACTACTGTTTTATAATATTTGTTCTTTGTGTCCTTTTTATGTCTTCGTATGTTTTTTTAATAATGTATAGTCCTCAGTAAAGTCGCTACAGTCATCAATAATTTCAGGCTATAAATAGAAGGAGGGATAATAAAGTACAGAAATGCAGTTTCTATAGTAAACGCCGGCGAAGCGCCCTCTAGCGATGACTCAGCGCAGTGCTGCCGGCTGATGACGTCACACACAGTGTCCTTGAGTACAAGGTCACTCGTTATAGAGGACCACATAGTTCAGTTACAGAAATACTGCTGCTGAGCCAGTTATATTTTCTTTTATTAGACAATGATTTCGGTGGGGAAAAGGATACTTTAATCAAACAAAACAGATTGTATTCATTATATGCCCAATTGAATATAAAATAAGATTGTATAAAATAATCAGATGGCATAGGATAATATGAATTATAATAGAATGTGATTGATTAAAATGTAGCACAATTTATGTACATTTTTTATGACTTACAGATAAAAGTATTGAATAGGCCCAAATATGGTACTATGACAGTTTCACAATTTTTCAGTTAAATTCAAGCATGCATATACCCCCCACACACGTCATGTACAAATTATCTTTTGTAATGAAAATTAATTTTAAATGAATAAATGAATGAAATTTAATTTTAAATTGTCAATTGTATCTCATATTGTTATTAGAAGATGTGTTGTATTTACGGCAAAGACAATATAATATAAATTAAACAATCATATATAAAAACAAATATTATATCCATATTAGTCCCAAGTTTGTTTATCATAGAGAATGATGTGACTTTTATCATGGATGCAATTACTGTACACAATTGGTGTTGTTCAGGGAATGGACCACTATACTTATGTGTATTTTGGTATTTCTCTTGTGTAGGGATGTAGAGTCTTATTATGAGGGGTGTATGTTGCATTTAATAAAGTCCAGTGTCACTCATGCTGTACACAATTTATATTTTATTTACTTTTGCAACTTTTTCCAAACCATACAATTTATCATAAAATGTATTTTTCCCTTTAAAGGTACAGTGTGAAATATTTCTGGTTATCTTATAGCAGAATTTAAGATAATCACTAATAAAAATGATTAAAAACACATCTAATCATTATAAACTAAGAAGTCATTTGATTATTTTACCTTAGAATAAGCTGTTTATATCTACATTGGTCGCGGGTCGAACACCGACTGAGGTCACCATGTTGCATTGCCATGTTTCTACAGTAGTTCGAAAAGGACAAACAAGAGGCTAGCGAACTAAAAAACCGTTTGTGTTGTAATGATGAATTGGCCACTCAAATTCAATGGCGCTGTAGCTTTGTTTTACTGTTGGCTGACATAAAACAGTAGAAGAAGAAATACACATATACCTCAATAAAACCTCAATAAGAAGAAATACACGGAGGAGAAGCAAGAAGAAAGATTTTTTGGTTTATTTGTTAAGATGGCGGAACATTCTTATGCTCGTCAAGAATAGAAAACACAACTTCAATCGTCAAAGAAAAGAAAACATGATGAGACCAAAAGACATCGGGACAGGCAGCGACAAAAAACTCGAACATCGGTGTTTCCTTTCCTAGATGCACCATCTCTCTCATACAGCCTTGAATGGTGCTCAACCGCTAGGAGACCATCAATAGTCAAGGTAAGCAAATACACATGGGAGCACGACGCGTAGACACCACATATCTTTATTAGAAGATTACGTATGGGCTGAAGTGCCTTCTTCAGAGCATGGCAAGCTTACCTTGACTAGAGAAAAATGTGTATCCTGCCTGCATTATCTGTCTACAGTGAAGCAGTTTGATGTGTTTACTTTGTTACATTATCTTGTGTTTGTACAGAAAACAGCTAACGTTTACAATAGCACTACTGAAGTGCAGAAAATATGTTTCATCTGCATTGTAGATATGATAATTTTACATATTACATTTCCTAAATTTCTAATTAAAATTAATCTTACCACTTGACATATTACTAGCTCTAAAGCTGCAATTAGATATCGCGTTCAGGAGTATCAAAGATTTATGACACCTTACGGCCACCGTAGAGACTTCTTCGTGTTTGGAAGGGGGGTGGGGTGTGGGGGTGGGGCTGTGGAAAGGGTTTTCTAGATGTCACCACTAGATGTCACTGAAAACTACATACTGTGCCTTTAAGAGTAGATCATCCATTTTGAAATGATAGTAAACTTGTGTTTTCTATGTGAAAATGTACATTTGAGCCTTTATTTATTTATTTTCAGGAGCATTTTACAGATGATAGCTAAATGCATAATGTAATGCTTCAGCTTACATTATAACAGTGTGATTGGTTTGTTGCACAGGGAAGGCAGCCACATGGGAGTGAGCCACATCCCTGTGGGAGGGAAACAGGAATGTCATAAAATACTTGAGAAGACACATTCTTAAAAAGTTCCACTTTGCATTTAAAATGAAATGTGAAGGAATCAAATTCATTGAAAGGGTCATTTCAAAAGTGGTTCTTCTATGTTTTCAGTGTGCCGTTACTTTTAGAAAGTGAATTGCAAATGACCAAAATCTCTTCTGGGCAGGTGAATAACACTGACTGATACTGTTAAGCTTGCATGAATCTATTATAGCCTTAAAACAATTATGTAGTCAATGATCTATGTTATAGATGGAGAAAAAAGCAGTGCAAGACCTACGTATATACACTGCATATAAGATTTATATGTTTATGTGCTTATGTTATGTGAGTAAGGAAAGTTTTTCTTCATAGACAGTGTATTGAGTGCAGAAAAAAGGCAGGCACAAAGACCTGAGCAAAACAGCATGGCCAAAGAATTTCTAATCATATTTGAGGGCTGTGCTGGAATCCCAAAAGTATATACTGTGTATTTATATATAT